>VMDR010029612.1:0-12669 GCA_007922815.1 Macrotus californicus
TCTAGTAGTTTAAAGGGTGTTAATGTTTATTTATTTTTTCAGCAATTTTTAACCCTTCAAGAATCCTTCTTGCTTGCCTTATTTTATGCTCACATCGTCTCTGTGAACTCAGTAATAAGGCCAGTATTGTTACCAGATCACACTAGGTCACTTGTTAAAAATTAAGGACAATTTCAAAGCCTGAAGATTTATAGGGAGAAATTGTTAATACTAGGTAGATATGGAGAAAGAGATAAAGAATATTCTTTGTGGTAGATTTAAATAAACATTAAGAAATTACAATTTAAAAAAAGAAAATTAAAATTATATTTCCTAAGAATAATTTTTTTTACACTTTAGTGTACTAGGTAGATGAATTATAAATATTTACTAACAACTGTAAAAGAACAAAAGTAAAGAAGAACAAAGAACATTTGCACTTTAAAATTTAGATGCTCTTGCCATGGCCAGGTGGCTCCGCTGGTTGGAGTGTCATCCCATACACCAAAAGGTTGTGGGTTCGATCCCCAGTCGGAGTGTTTACAGGAGACAACCAATCGATATTTCTCACATTGTTGCTTCTCTCCCCCCCTTTCTAAAATCAATAAACATATCCTTGGGTGAGGATAAAAAAATTTTTTTAAACTTAGATGCTCTTTACTTACAAGCCATACTGCAAAAGAAAAAAATTCTACTTCATTGAATTTCATAAATAGGTGAAGTCTACTTCTAAGTATCAATATTTTGTTTTATAATTTTAAATTAAAATCTTTCAAAAATATGCTGCAACTTCACTTATTACAAGCAAGCGATACTAAATGTTAACACCGATAAAATTTTACTATTTAATGCTTTTAACAGAATGATGCTATAGAGAAGTATGCATTCATTGACCAAGTGTTTAATTAATATTTCAGTAACTCACATAATTAGTTAAAATGTGAGGAGGGTTATTAGAAAACAGAGCAGGTAAGAGCGATCGGAAACACTGGGAGTGTGGGAGTGTTTAAGCTACACTATTAAATAGGTAATCCAGTCAGGGTTTATTTAAAAGGTTAGAGTTAAGGAAGGACAGGGGTGGAGGGAATTAGCAGCAAACCCTCTGGGGGAAAGAAATTAGATGAAGCCTAGGAGGTGAAGGGGATGGAGCATGTCTGGCATTTTCTGAGAAACAGCAAGCATGTCAGTAAGGCGCAATCAGAGGTAGCGGAGGACAGATCATGTAAGAAAAATGACTTTTACTCTGCATTAAATGGGGAGCCACTGAAGGGTTGTGAGCAGGGAAATGAAATGATCTGACTTATATTTTACAAGAATCATTCTGGACACCATGTTGAGAACTGGCTGCGGGGGACAGGGATAGGAACATAGAAACCGGTTAGCTGGTGAATGCAGGAAATCCAACAAGAAATAACTGGGGCTCCGTTCTGGATATATTTTGAAGGTAAACAGGAGTCAATGTCAGGCTGGATGTGTGATGTGAGAGAAACAGAAGTACCAAGGATGACACCAAGGTTCTGGACTGAGCAATTAGACAGAGTGGCCATCACTCAAGCTAGAGAAGGCTGAAGATAAAATGGGTAACTTAGGGTGAATTCAACTTGAAACTTGTTAAGATGTCTGTTTAGATGTCTAAGTAAAGATGTTAAGTAAGGAGTCTGGATTTGGAGAGGGGTTCAGACTGGACATACAGATATTTGGAAGTCATCCACATGCAGGTTCTAAAGCTAAGGAACAAGATGATAGAGGAGATCATTAAAGAAGAGGACCTGGGCACCTGATATTAGGAAGCTGGGAAGAAAAGAAAGAACCAGAAAGGAAAATTGCAAAAGGTAACTGGAGGCTGGAGAAAAATCCAGAGAATGAGGTGTCTTGGCAGTCAGTCACTTGAAGAAAGTGTTTTGAGGAGGGAGTGGTCAATTTCCCCAGGACTTAGGTGAAGGTCAAAGATGACAGTGAGGGCTGATTTTAGTGGAGTGATGGAATTGAATACATTACTTAAACCTACAGTGGGGTGGGTGTAGGAGAGAATGGGAGGCAACAGACAGAAGTATGTACAACTTTTTCAAAGAAATTTGCCATAGAGAAACAAAGAAACAGCGTAGCTGGCAGGGAAGTGGGGTCATGTGAAGGCTTTTTAACAGTGTGAAAAATGACAACATGCTCGCATGTGATGGGAACAATACAGGGGAAAGCAATACATCATTAATGTCTGAGGGAGGGAGGGAGAACTGCCCGAACAATGTCCTCGGTAAGAGAGAAGGTAGAATCCAGTGAGATGCAAGATTGTCTGCCTTCATGGCTCATTTTCCTTTTATTTACATCTAACATGCTTTGGACATGGAAATTAAATAAATAGGCTGATTAAAAATATAACTAAAAGAGGCTCTAAAGAACACTAAGACAAAAACTATGAATTTTAATGCATAAAGCCTCTTTATATTTATTCCCCATTTGTTGGGAGTAACTTTGGACAATGAGATGTTATATCCTCACCCAGGCAGTACAAGGCAAGGAGTATTGTTCTGGAGGGTTCCTGGTGACTTCCTGAGCGAGTAGCACTGACAACCCGTCTCTAAAGCATATAAATTACATGGCCAGCTTTAAGTTGAAAGGTGATTTTTCAGAGATCAGAGCACACATTAACCTGCAGCAGTGGTTCTCAACCCTGACTGTGTATCAACTGAGCTTTAAAAACTACTGATGTCAGGGCCCCCGCACAGAACAGCTCCACCAGAATCTCTGGGATGAGGGCCAGGCACCAGTATTTATTTTTTCCCCCCACAACCCAGGAGATTCTGATGTCCAGACAGATATGTGTTCTAAGCCAACAGAAAAAACACTATAATTTTAGCTACTAGAAAAGGAGAAATGCAGACTCTGAAATTATTTTCTTACAGCTTTTCTATTAATCAAGCTGATACAAAGCACACAGCAAGAACAAAAAGCCCACTTCAGAATTCTAATTCTATCTGAAACAGCAACTGAGATCCTCTGTGTTACTAACAAACCCCAGGATAGTTGCTGCTAAGAATCAAATGAAAATATAACAATTCACTTACTATTTCTAAGGTATGAGTATTCAGTAAAACAACAGGAAATTCAATTATTTCATGTAAGAACTCAGGCGGGTTGCCCTCCTCACAAGTGGCTTCAAAGTCAACAATACAAATGTAGTCATAGTAACCGCCGGCACAGTTGTCTTCTTTCAGCATCAGCTTCTGCTTCTTGTAGTAGCTTTTCAGCCTCTTCTTCAGCACATCCTTTACCCCTCTAAGGAAAATAGTAAAATTAGCTCTTAGGTGAATCTCACAGTCAGGAATCTGGACCCTTACCTGCTGTCACTGGCAGTCACAGCATAATTTAGCAAATGGGAGCTAAGATGAATATAAGGGAAACAAGACTCAAAGCTGGCTTAGCAAAGAACTAATTAACATACTAGGTTTAATACAGAATTACTGTTTTCCTTCACAAGCAACTTTTCATTTCTGGAATATGTAAGAGCATTTTCTTCAATGTACACCATACACCACCTACGCAGCTGATTGCCTTAAGGATTAAGACAACATACATAACACAAAAACTGAAATTAATACTGAATTATTCTACTAGCCATGTGCAAAAATTCAGGGAAATTAAACACATTGTGCTATCTCTTTCCTTTCTTTTGGCTTCTGCATGTTAGACAACTAAAAAAGTCCATATGAATATGAAAACATATGAGCCTAGTAAATAAAGCTGAATGTCTGCTGGCTATTTAACTAGGAAAACTAATTTATAAGATGCCCTAGAGTGATCTGTGTCCAGAAAAACATTGTGATACTCAGTAACTTCTTAATTAGATGTTGCTTTCCTAATTCACCAAGGGCAGAATATGATTCAGGAGACTTCTGTATTATAGGTATTGTTAAGATACATGTCCCACAAGTGGGGAGGGGGGGAAATGGTTGTCCTAAATAGGAAACATTGGCTGGTAAAGGTGGTCACGTTCTCCAAACAGCATGTACTTCTTCAAAGAAAACTGAGCAACAGTCAGCGCTCAGACCCCCTTCAGGCCGCACTTGGATGAGCCCTATACCGCCTTGCAAATACAAATGGTAGTAACAGCCACATTTTATTAGTTAATGTGTGGTGACAAGTAAGGCACTTTGGCCACAGCACCCATTAGTGACTATCAAAAAATATATTTTGAACCCTTTGTTTTCCTTTCTAAACTCATTGAAAGGGAATCCTGTCCATGAAAATACTGATGGTTAACTAGTAGTTAGTTGTTTTAAGACAAAATGTTTTAACATATTTTTATTTATTTGCTTGAGATTTTCCAAATTACCAAAACCTAGCAAGGAAACCTCTTAACTCCTTTCACATTAAGATATTGTGAATGTCCTCTGTGTCATGCAACAGCTTTGAATCACTTTGTCTTAATTTCTGTCTCTTTTGGAGAAACCCTATTTGACTAAAAGGTTGCCTGTAACCCTAATGGCAACACAAACATCTAACCAGCTGCTGTTGAAACTTGCATCTTTTACATCTCCCTTGCCCTTCCACCACCAGACCATCACCACTGCTGCCAATTCCAACTTAGAAAAACATTCACACTCTGGGTCTCCTCAATTCTCTCTGGTACGGTTCCCAGTGGCCTCCTGGACTATGGCAGATGTCCCCACTATCACAAGAATCCTATTCACTTTTTACGTTACTGAGAACTGAGCACTAGTGCCAATTTCCAGCTGAAAATACCTTCAGTGGCTCCCTTCTGCTTGCAAAGTAAAACACAAGACTTTAGCATAGCGTTCTTTCACAACTTAGCCATGACCTGTCATTTCAGTATAATCTTCAGAAGCTCCCACTCCCCACGGTCCATCACATACTACACACAAAACATGCTATAAGTCATTGCCTGAATATGTGGTATACTTTCACGTTCTATAACTTTGGAAGAAAGAAAGAGAAAGAAAGGAAGAAAGGAAGAAAGGAAGAAAGGAAGAAAGGAAGAAAGGAAGAAAGAAAGAAAGAAAGAAAGAAAGAAAGAAAGAAAGAAAGAAAGAAAGAAAAAGAAAGAAAGAAAGAAAGAAAGATCATGTAGCAAAAAACATACAAACAAGAATTAAGAGCTTTGAGTTCCTTCTACCTGAAACAGAACTGTTTGGCACATCAATTCCTATGTTGCCCTGAATCCCCAAGACAGCCTCTTTTGTGTATTCTCATGCCGTACTTGGCCAGCCCTCCAATACAGCACTGGTCACTCTGCACTGTGATCACTGGATTTTGTATTTTCCCAAAAGACCATGAGATTTACAAAGTGGGGAAAAGATCTGTTTTACCTTTAAAACTTTAATGCCTAGTGTAGTGCTTAGAATTCAGTAAGTGCTTGTTGCATAAATGTACAAACCTACATCTAGATCTCTAGCTCTCATGCAAGTCAGGAGTGAGCAACTGGTCTTCACCCCTAGGAAGGACAAAAGTTTTGCTCAGAAAATCCACAGGCTACAGCTTGTTATCTCCATTAATAGAAAAAGTTAAGGGGAAATGAGGTTTCTTCACAAACTAAGATGTAGACAAACTAGAAGAAAAGTATGTGTGTGTGTATTCTTTGGAAAAGCAGTAGAAGCTCTATTTTAAAGGAAAGAGGAGCAATAACCTTTGGAAGAGAAGAAGGGTTCAGGGATAGCCAGAAACAGTAACAGTTTTCATCTATTGCAGGTGCTCAATTTTTTTCTTGATGCCTGGAAGTTCTATTGCCTATCAACAAATCTTCATGTTTTTCTGGATTCCAAAGGTCATTCCTGTCTCATGCCCCAAGGCAAAATAATCTGTTTTGCAAAAAAAATAACATAAAATCTTAAGTATGTGTTCATCTCACTGAAGACACATACACATAGAGTTGGGTAAGCTACACTGAATTCTCATTCAATATATAGTTAAACATAATGCATATTATTTTGCATATTTTTAGAAATCAAAACAGGGGAAAAATACTTCCTGGTAGGTAAATGACTTTTTAAACTAATCTGGTTTCAAAGAAACCCTCCTTATAAAATAATACAAATGGACAAAAGAAAATATTCAATCTCAATAATAAAATATTATCCCAAACCAAATAAGCAACTAAAAAAATATAAAACACACTTAATATAATAAGATAGATATTCCTTCACATTGCTGGTAGACTGTCCAAAACCTCAGAGACTTCGACCCTTCAGTCCCCGTCTCTCAGCTAACAGACTGGCAGGAAAAAACCAGAGCTGCACATGAAGATTCATGAGCAAGACTCTAAGTTACAGTTGTTATTTCAATTGTTAATAATGGTTATTTCTTTATGGTAAGATTATAGATTATATTTAATTTTTTCAGTGTTTTCAAGATTTTCTAGGATGAGCATAGCATACTTTTCTAATTTTAAAAAGTCATTTTTATTTACCTGGTTTCAAGCTTGAATTCTGAAAGTTTAGCTCTGAGTTCTTCCTTACTCATTCTATTAATGCAGCCATTCGTAATAGCAATCTCTTTGTAAACTGGGTCACTGAAATCACTTGAATGGGAGGTGATGAACTTAGATCCTTTCGTTTCTTGACCATCAAGTCTACATCGTTGCTTCTTCTACCAAAAAAAGAAAACAACAAAGTTTAAAATTAGTACAAAAATCTTAGAGAGTCAAACTCCCGAGAAGGGTGTCTCTTTGTGCTCCAAGTTCAATGAAAAACGTCTGTTGTAACTCCTGGAGGGAAGGCAGGACAGGAAGAGATCGGTTTCCAAATGATTGACCCTGTTCTCCTCTGAGTCAAGAAGTTCCTTGTAACAATGAAGCTACGTGGAAGAGCACTAATGTTGAGAGTCACAGCCACCTGGGTCCAGAGCCACCGCTGACCATTTACCAGCAGCATGACCGCAGGTAGTTACTTATTAACCTCTGATCTTCCATTTCCTTATCTATAAAACAAAGCATAATAATTGTCTCAAATGGCATTTGGTATTTGGTAATGGTAAACAGTATTTAGGCAAGATTATTATAAGGATTAAGTGACATTATGTATGTCAGGCTCCTAATACCATACCCACCATGGCTATTAACATTAATAATCTTAAACTACAAAAGTTACCCACTTTGGCAAGTTAACACCTAGGCTTCCTCTAGATATGCTATCAAGCATGGTATTTTTTTAAGATCTGCTTCCTCTCCTAGGTCCAACTTAAGCCCTCCCCCTTCAGTGAACTTTAGGGCACTGACAAGATCCAGAACTCACTGATCAGCGCTAAGGTCTACACTAATGGCTTCCAAGAAAGATGCTCAAGTCCATCCACTTAGGAGCAAGAAAAAAAATCATTAAAATCCCTGCATAGATTACTAATCTACAAAAACATGAAATAAGTTCACTAAGTAATGCAATAGACTGACCACCGCATCCTCCCCAATGTCTGTCCACCTGTCACATGTCACACACAGTACTGGCCACACAATGAGGAAGTAGGGCAGACTACACAATACAGAGGGGAACATGCACCCCCACAGTACTGTGACATTTTGCAATTTTCATGTCTCCAAGTGGTTGTATGGTTTATATTATCCCAAATAATAGAAACTTTACATTATGGAGAGTGACCACAAAAATATTTTACACTATAAACAGAAGTTTACCATGATCTTGTGGCAAAGCACTTAAGTGTTATTGAACTTAAAGTTACATCGTTTCTTTTACAAAAAGATAAGTATTCCAAAACTAATGTGTCCTTTACTGTGATGAGAAAGGAATTGATAGCCTGATCCTTCAAAGTTTTTAAATGAACAAAATTTGCTGTTTCAAGATGGAATATGCTTTAACAAATAAGTTAGTAACTGCTTATCAAAAGAAAATTTTCCTGTGGCAAGAGCATTTGAAAATAGATATTCTGGAAATTTGTTCATTATTTTATTGCCAAAAAAATGTGCATTATTGAATTTAAAAAAACCCTCTGCATCTGATCTGCATGCGCATGCACGCACACACACACACACACACACACACACACAAACTTAAAAGCAGATTTAACATTCTTCCAAAGGAAGACTTCTGATGGAATTTAAGCCTGTTAAAAATATAAAAATGCAACATGTATTAGTTTACAAACACGATTAATATTAGGGATAGTAGAAATTTACTTAGCTAACTTTCAATAAAAATACACTTTGCTTAGTTGAGAATTTAAAAAAACTTATCACCATTTATTAAGAGTACTCAACAATAGATTTTTAACAAATATGGCAGTCACTACAACCAATCTGGAACATAGACCCAGGCTTTGAGTTGCCATATCTCAAAGTTTTGAGACTCAAATATGATGAAGTATATACTCACTGCACTTCTCTTATCAAAAGAAACTTTAACAATTATTCTTAAACTGACTTAGATGATGATGCTGACAGTACCACAGACTGAGAGGGAAACGAGGTGGAAGAAGAATGGTTCTTTAGAGAGAAGGGATAAGGACAGTCTCTTTTCAAAAATACTATCTAAGGTAGAATAATTCTATGCAAAAACCCACAGGAAGAGCACACGGGGCACAGGAAGCACACAAAGACCCTTCAGGACGGCAAGGCAGCCAGGCGCCCTGGGAGCCGAAGGGAAGAGGTGTGTGTGATGCAGTTCGTTGTGCACGCGGGGGCCCGGTCTATGCAGGAACCCGGTCTACATGGGAGCCAGGTCTACACGGGGGCCCAGTCTACATGGGAGCCAGGTCTACGCGGGGGCCCGGTCTACGCGGGAGCGAACTGGAGACTCAAGAGGGGCGCAACCCAGTCAGAACAGTGTTATTAAAAAGGATCACTCCGGCTGCTACTTGGAGAATTAGCTGTAGAGGGAAGCAGCATTAGCTAGGAAGCCTCTTGCACGTATCCGCTCTATGAGGGGCTCAACATTAGTTTGTTGTTAATAGAAAGTGAGCAATTTTATATCAAATCATTTACAATCCTCAGCGCTGCTCCAAATAACTATATTCATTAAATACGATGAGTAAATAAGCTCTTAAGTCCGTTTCTACAGTTCTGTCACTGTAACTAGACTCTACCAGTAAACCGTTGAAATCATCTAGCAAATTAAGTCATATGAGATAGTGTCAAATGGGCAAACATCAGGGACGAAGCTCCAACTAAGAGACAGAATCAGCTTTTGTTAAGGCTGGAAGAGATGGGCTTAAAGGTCTTATCTGACACAGGCACAGCGCGATGAAAGGGAAAAGCCCACCGACTGCCGAGAAGGTAGCTGGTCACAGAATGACTACGCCGACACTGTGCACAGAAGGTTTGCATCAGAGTCCCCTCTCTGAACTTGCAAAACCACATTCACACACTTGTCCTCTGGACTACTTACTCTCATCTAGAAGGTAACTGGGACCACAGAGGGCTCTGCGACAACCACCTGGAGTAAAGGCTCCCGGAGCTGGGGACAGAAAAATCTCGACCGCAGCTGGGGTCAAAGGGCGCGCAGACTGCGATCCCGCCGGACACCTGCAACAAAGCGGCGCGCGGGCATCCGGGGCGGTGGGCGCCCCACGGCAGGGCCCCCCACGGTCTCCTCACCTCGGGATGCGGATGCTGCGGCTCCTCCCCAGACACCGACCGTGGCGACTCCTGCCGCGCGGGAGCCACGGCCTCGCCGCCAGGCTCTTCGCTCTGCTCATCCTCCATGCCCGGTGTCACGTAAGAAGAGTACAGCTGGAGCTCCACGATCGCCCACTCCCACTCCACCAAGCTCCAAAACCTCGCCTTTCTCCGTCAAAAAATTACCGGCTCGCGTTCCCGCGGCCTCAGCCACACAAACTGGAGTAGACACCTCCCACTTCCGGGAGCGTGTGGCGTCTGCACGCCGCGCAGGCGCAGTGAGGCAGCGCCCGCGGAACGCCAAAGCCAGTGCCGACGCGAGCCGGCGGAAGAGAGGTGGGAGGCGCCCGCGGGTGAAAACTGGGCTAACCGGTCCCTATCCCGAGGCAGCATGGGCTCGTACTGAACTTACTCAGGAGTCTAGACTCCAGTCGTTAGAGTATGATCCCATCATTACTCCCATTTACTCAGGACGATCTCGAGGAAATGATCCCATCAACGTTTTCTGATAAGGAAAACGAGGAGTACCATATTGAGAAGTGAATTTTAACCATAGCAAATAACAAAATAATCAAGACATCTTCTGGGCAAGACATAAAATGGGTCTGTGGGTCTAGACTTATTAAAAACTGAACATAATGTATGAAACTGTTTCCATACAAGAGATAATGGGCAGTTCTGGGCTGTTGTACCTGGCAGAAAAGAAACAAGACCCCGCTCTCACTCTGGCTTTCCGCCTGGAAGTAATTTCCAGTTTGAGGTGCAGGGAAGAGGCACTCAGAGACCCAGGGAAACCGAGCAGAAAGATGTTACTGAGTTTTGAAGACTGGGATTGAAGTTTAGGTGGTTTGTGGAGGCCAAGATGGATGGGATTTATGAGGTGGAATTCATGGATAAAGAGCTTCAGAAATCCACCTAGAGTACCCTTGAATCTTTAGCAGAATAAAAATCAGTGAATATGTCATGGGAAACAGCACAAGGCCTGGGAAGAACAGTTATTGGGGAACAGTAAGCCAGACAGTTCTCGGAGCTCATACAGGACTAGGAATTATGGGTTCCTGCAGCCAGAGTGGAGAGACTGTTGAAAACATCTAATTCCTTCTAAAAGACTACGACAAAATCCAGGGCTCAACATGAAATTCAACATATCATGCATCCAGTCAAAAATTAATAGACATGCCAAAGAATAGGAAAATAGACAGTTGACAGAAACATCCAGAAAGGACAAAAATGGTGGCATTAACAGCTACTCAATATGCTTAAGGACTTAAAGGAAAAGATAGCAGGAGAGAAACTGAAGAGATTCTAAAAAATAAAAAGCAAGTAGAATTTCTGGAAATGAAAAATGTAATATCTAAAATTTTAAGAATCTCTAGATGGGATTGATAGCACATCAGGCTCTGCAGAAAAAATAATGAATTTTTAGGCATAGCAATAGAAACAATCCAAAATATAACACACAGAAAGAAAAATACAATGGAAAAAAATGAGACAGAGCTTCAGTGACATATGAGACAATATAAAAGAGGCTAATTGCAGCCACAGAAATGAAATAAGGGTGAAGAAAAAAAATATTTGAAAAAGTAATGGACAAAAATGTTCCAAATTTAATGAAACATATGAACTACAGATCCAAAAATGTCCAAGAGGCCCCAGTAGGATACATATAAAGGAAACAGCAGGTGAAATAATACTCACACTGGTGAAAAACAGTGATAAAATCTTGGAAGCTGCTAGAGAAAAAAAGGTACATTATTTGCAGAGAACCAATAATAAGAAATTTTATAGACTTCTCATTAGAAACTGTTCAAGCTAAAAGAAAATGAAGTGACAACTTTAAAAATACAAAAACAAAACAAAACTGTCAACATGGAATTCTATACTTAGCAGGTTGAGACAGACTTCCTCAGACAAACAAGCCTAGGAAAGCCACATCCTGAAGCAGAGCCATCCCAGCAGAGTTGCAGTCCTGTGGGGAAGAAATATAAATGCTTATTGTAGCCACTAGGATGATTTGTTATTGAGCATTATTATAAAAATAGTGAATGTAGGATCACTTCAAGTCACATGGTAATTCCCTAAGAGAGAATGGGACACAGTTGGAAATCTCCTGGAGATGTTTTACTTCTAACATCACCTGTTTCTTGCTAAGTGGACTGTATTTTTTTCCCTTAAAACAACAGACCTACCTTTGTGTTTATAAACTAAGGTTTATAGGCTCAGAAATTATAAAGACTTCTAAGGTACAACTCCTGAGCTAATAATCTTTTTTTTTTTTTGCCAGGATTTATTCATCTTTTCTTCAGATAACAACTTTGCATCCTGACACAGAACAGCAGAGAAATTAATGAGAATTGTTAATCTTATCTCTCTTTTCCCTAGAATATATCTTTTTTTCTCTCAAAGAAGAAAAAATGATCCGGTGAACATTATCAGGATCCAAATTGCATGAACATTAATAAGCACTAGTTGTAAACTGTTTCACTTGAACTTTTTGATTTGATACATGTGACTCAACTGTTAAGATTCACTATCAAGAACTGATCATTTATTTACAGTGCAAATGATGGGTTTCTACCTTAGCATTGCTGCCTGTATCTATGGGGATGCTAATTCATTCATTCACTCAACAAATTTTTATTGAGCACTTTCTATGTGCCAGGAATGAGCATTGAACAAAATGACAAAAACTTTGCCATAGTGGATTTTACATTCAAGAAGTGGAATACAGAACAAATGAAGGATACAATAAGGGAAATGAAGAAAAATGTACAGGGAACCAACAGTGATGGGAAGAAAAACGGGACTCAAATCAATGGTGTGGACCAGAAGAAAGAAAGAAACATTCAACCAGAACACAATGGAGAAACAAGAATTCAAAAAAATGAGGAGAGGCTTGGGAACCTCCAGGATGCCCTTAAACGTTCCAATATCCGAATCATAGGGGTGCCAGAAGGAGAAGAGGAAGACCAAGAAATTGAAAACTTATTTGAACAAATAATGAAGGAGAACTTCCCTAATTTGGCAAAGGAAATAGACTTCCAGGGGGTCCAGGAAGCTCAGAGAGTCCCAAAGAAGTTGGACCCAAGGAGGAACACACCAAGGCACATCATAAT
>VMDR010029613.1:0-12679 GCA_007922815.1 Macrotus californicus
CTATGATAACATCAAGTTACGTTATGTATGAAACATTTTATTTTTAAAGAACTGCTTCCTAGAACACATAAAATAACAACAAAGCTGCATTATTAGGCTCTCCTATTGATTTCTCTATCATACCCTATTACCTTAATGCTCACTTCCCTTCAGAATATACAACTGACCTTGGTTAATAATATGTATAATTTTAAAATAACCTTTCAGACTAGATGTTGTGGTTAAAGAAAATAGAAGGGAGAATGGAGTTATGACTCAGAATAAAGTATATATTTTTAGAAATTTTAATTATAAGAATTATTGATGAGTATTTTTTTCTTAATCTCTCCAAGCCTCAGCTACCTCATCTGTGAGGTATTTATAACAACATCTATCTCATTTAACTATCATGAGGAAAACAAGTTTTATCATTGTTGTTACAGGCCCAACTGTCCTCCTGTCAAAGCTCATATGTGGAAGCCCTAATCCTCAGTACCTCAGGACGTGATTGTATTTGGAGCCAGAACATCTAATGAGGAAATTAAATTAAAGCGAGGCTGTTAGGGTGGCTCCAATCCAGTCTGACTGGTGTCCTAGGAAGAGGAGGAAATTTGGCAGCAAAAAGAGCCAGGGGTGTGTGCACAGAGGGATGACCACACTGAGGGACAAGAAGTGGAAGCTGCCTGCAGGCTGAGGAGAGAGGCCTAGAACAGACCCTCCCCTTACATTACAGCACCTTGATCTTGGACTTCTACAACAAGTCCTCCAGAACCAGGAGAAAATAAATTCCTGTTGTGTAAGCCACCCAGTGTGAAGCATTTTGTGTGGCAACTATAGCAAGTGAAAACATATACACATACTAAAATGCATATACATGTAACATGTGTACACAATTTGTAAATATGTGTGTGTGCACACCTAACAAAAATAGGTGGTTATTATTGGTCCTGACTTATATCACCCGCCTCTCAAAACAGTACAGGAATACAGAAATGCTCAAATATTTATTAATGAATGTACTGATTGTTTCATGTATATTAATACTGTCTTCTTTACTTGATTGGAAGCTTTTCCAGGGCAGCAATACTTTTTGGATTACTTGAGAACCTGGCACAGAGCTGAAGGGAGTAGGAAAACTAACTGTATTACAGAATTCTTGTTCCTCCTGTGTAAATCTAACTTACAAATAATGTTAAGGCAGGCTTATTGAGGTATAACTTAAGACAGTGAAACTGTCCCTTTTGAAGTATATACTTGATAGGCCATACCACCACTAACATGATCTAGATGTAGAAAGTTTCCATCATCTCCGAACTTTCCTCCCACTCCTTTGGACTCAGGTCCCTCCTTGGCTCCCTGCAGCACCTGGCAACCATGAAAATAGTTACTCTCTCTCTTGCCATGGTGACACCATCAAAAGTCAGTCCACTCACAGGAATATAATAACAAATGATAAATTGAAAAAGATAATTAGCTTCCCTCCTGTGATGAGCAACCTTTACACTGCTCTGCTGTTTTATGTTCTTATATATAGTCTTTTCTGTCCAGTTCCTTTTTTAAAAAAGTCAGATAAAACATAACCATATAATTATATTGACACATGATGGCCCATTTTGCAAAAATACAGTACAGCCTCCAGCCTACACTGATTCCAAGCCCTGAGATGAGCTGGTGCTGGAAAAGGACGGATGTTAGCCTTCTTACTAGCGCACTGCCACTTCTCAGGCCTTGGACACTATGGCTCCCTGTGCATCTGAGGACTTCCCACAGCAGGCACATCGACAAATGGGGTACTATATGATATTTGGTGTAAAATAAAGGTACCCCTGAGAAGGATAAGTGTAATATTATGTAACCTATTTTGAAACATTTTAAAACAACTCCTAAAGCTCTGTAAGCTTTGTCCACTAGGACACTGAATGTATTTCGACATAACATCACTGAAGAGACAAAATGTTTGATTCCGTGATAAAATTTCAACTCAAATTTAAATCAGGGTTATACATTTGAGCAACATGTATTTTTTTTTCTAAATTTAGGAAAATGCTAAGAACAAATGGGGAAAAATAAGTGTAGGAAATTCACAATTCTTGTATCTACTTACTGCATATATATATAGTAGCAATAAGTAAAATACAAAAAGAGAAAATCAAGAGAAGAAATGATACTCTAGTAAAATATAAGCTTTTTGTGATCTGGAAATGAAACATAAACACAAAGCAGTGAGGAGAATGAAGACTTGCAAAATCTCAGGTTTGGGAGAAAGCAGTGGCAGATGCAAATCTACTTATAGAGGTGGAAAGTAGAGACCAAATGAATCCTTCACATGCTTGAGGTCTAATTTACTCATTGTTTAAAAAAAAGACGCTAACAACAACTGCTGCTGATGTCCATCTGGCTAGGGCTCATAAGAACATGTGGGCTAAAGAGACAGAAGGATATAAACACAGCCCACTAAAGGAATAGACCAGGTTTGGCTCTATAACAAGCTGGACCCACAATATTCATAAGGTGGAAAACCAAAATGATACACCTGATTCTGCATGCTGGTTCTTATAGAATATGGTTCAACAGAAAATCATAAAGGAAGAAGCGGAGGGTGGAGGGGAGAGACAGAGAGACAAAGGGGAGACAGAGAGACAGAGACAGAGGGAGGGAGGGAAGGAAAGGGGGGGGGAGAGAGAGAGAGAGAATCCTTTCCAATCAAAGTGAACCTGTAAACCTGAATTCTGAATTGCTTGAAGATGCACACATCAATGAAAAAGCAAACACAAATAAACAACTAGAACATAAATTTACTCCTAATATAGTCAATTCATAAAAGTATTTGTTAAACAGTTTAATATAAATATTTTAAGATGCTTTGAATGGTAAGTTAAGATATAATATTGATAAAAATTAAGGAGGACATGCATATGAAATAAGTACAGATGAATATTAAAAGAATCCACTTTAAATATTGGGGAAAAAAAGAGTCATTGTAATCAAAACTCTAGTAGATTGTTAGAATAGTGGCACATTTTTTCTTCTCAGCTTTTGAAGGCTTAAGTTTTGCCAATAGATTCGAGTCACTGATCCCCATATTCCCAGACACTAAGAGCAGTTTCTCACTGTTTTTCTATTCAGTACTTACAGTTTCTTCACTGACAGCCTCCATCCACCACATAGTCCCAAAGCCAATGCCAGAGTTTTAGGATTTTGTTATGACAGCACTCGATTTATCAGCACCATTTTTTATGTCATTTATACCTTTCTTCGTAACAAACCACTCCAAAATTTAGTGGCTTAAAACAACCTCTGTTTGTTTAGTTTGGGCTCAGTTGGACAGTTCTTATGTTCGTCTTGCATGAGATCGCTCATATATGGTTTTAGTCATCTGAAGCTTAACTGGGGGGGGATATTTCCAGTTGATCTCAATTACATATGGAGTACTTGGTGTTAGAGGTTCACTGTAGCTTTCTATTTATCATTTATGTAGTCTCTCATCCTTGAGAGCCCAGAGTTGGCTTTTTCCCATGATGAAAGATTCATGCAATGACAGAGAATACAGAAGTTCAAGATCTCCTGAGGCCCAGCATGGGAACTCCCACAAGGTCACATTTGCCATATCCTGTGAGTCAATGCAAGTCTCAAAGCCAGGCCAAATTAAAAATGTAGGGGTATGGCACTAGTTCTTAATAGAATGAGTAGAGAAATCATGTTGCAAAGGTGTGGAATAAGGGGATTGTGATTCATTCAGGGGCACTCTGACTGATAGGGAGATAAATAAATAAACCCAAACCTAGAGCACGCAACAGTGAGACCACATTACATATCTAATAAAGAGAATGTCTTTAAAAGCATCTGAAAGACAGCAAACCGACACTCTTCATTGATGCAATAGAGGTCAAAAAATAATGAAGTAATCTCTTCAAAGTGTAGAAGCAAAATAAGTCAGTCTCGGATTTTATATCCAACTAGACTATCTGTTAAGAGTTAAAAAAATCAAGAAATACTTCAGACACACAAATGTTAAGAGTTTGCCCCTGAAAGAAAGTAACACATGTGTGTACAGGAACCACATAAAATCAGTGTGCACAGAAATAGATAAAACACATCACTGAATTTAATGAATAACAATAAAATAACTAAACTTTGCCATTTCCATGAAAATGTAAGTTTCATGATAATTTTTTCCCTGAACTGTAAGATAATGCATAAAACATACATAGGTTATATAAATACTTAATAATTCAGATCCTTGTGTTTATTAAGAGGACGAAACTATTAAAAATCTCAGTTTGGCAGCCCTGGTCAGTGTGGCTCAATTGGACGGCACATTGCCTGCCACATAGACCCAAAGGTTGCTGGCTAGATTCCTGGTCAGGGCACATACTCAGGTTGCAGGTTTGAGCCCCAGTCAGGGCATGTATGAGAAGACAACCAATCAGTGTTTCTCTCTCTGTCTCTCTCTCTACCTCCCTTCCTCTCTCTCTACAAACAATGAAAAAGCGTCCTCAGGTGATGATACAAATTTGTTTTCAAATCTCAATTTGGCAGAAAAATAGTTTACTGTGCATGTTAATAATTAAAAATTCTAAAAATAGAGCTATAACCTATAGAGTCCAATAGAAGCCTGAAAACAAGAAGGAAAGATACAAAAATGATGATGAACAGAAATATTAAACTCAAATGGTAAAACTGAATTAAAATGTATCAACTATCACAACTAATATATTTTAAATTCACTATATAATAAAAATTATAAAATTGGAGGAAATGAACAGCAGTCGTAGTTGTTACAAGAAACACCCACTGAAACCAACATATTAGAAAAGTTGAAAATACAAGACATAGGAGATGTAACATCAATAAGTAACCAAAACAAAAATTATTAAAAGAGCATTCAAGACAAGAAATCATTAGTACTGTCAAAGCAATCATTAATGCAGCAGCTGTTCATTTCTCAATCTCTGAAGACTTTGCTTCAAATGACTCACACCTGCCCTCTCCAGGGGTTTGCCTTTGGGCACTAGAGCAAATTACCTGTTACCAGAAAACAGAAGTGCTTGGTGGTCTGCGTTCCACCCCAGGGATGCCCGCAGCTAGTGCTCAACTGTTATTATACTACAAAAACACAGCTCCTTTGCCTGCAGTCAGGATATACCCTGAAATATAATTTATGTTCTAGAGTTCACTGAATGAACAAGCAGTCTGAGATGTCACTAAACTGCATCCTCTCTGGACTTCTTTCCTTTCCTTTTGCTATTTCCCTCATACTCATTTTTTTCTGAGAGCACATAGTAAATGATTTACGTAGTAAATCACTCTTCATTCTTTGGCTCATTATTCTCATTTGCAATAATCTATCCTAAGACAACTGTGTAATTATTAGTTTAAGAATTAGCTGGGAGTTACACCTATGCCTAAGATGTGGAAAGTTGGAAAGAGCATTGCTCCCACACTAATAACAATTCCAGGTAAACTATAAAGTTGTAACTATTCTTGAACCTAACAGAGAACCAAGCACTCAATTAGTTTAGAATACAAAGGAAGACAGGTATCTCTATGCACAGAAGATATGCACACTGAAACCCAGTGGCAATGCATGGGAAGTGCTATAGATGTGGTTAAAAATTTTTTCTGTTTTTAAAATATTTTATGTATTTATTTTTAGAGAGAGGGGAAGGGAGGGAGAAAGAGAGGGAGAAAAACATCAATGTGAGAGAGAAACATCAATCAGTTGCCTCTCACACGCCCCCAACTGGGGACCTGGCCCACAAACCACGCGTGTGCCCTGATCAGGAATTGAACTGAAAACCTTCTGGTTTACGGGATGATACCCAACCCACATAGCCATATCAGTCAGGGCGAATTTATCTATTTTTTAAACAAATTATTCATAAAGTCCAAGTGTGGGCTAGCATAAGAGTACAAAATGCCCAGGAGACAGACACCAGGGGCAGTCATACTATTTGCAGGCTCCTCTCCGCAGACTGCTGGGGTTGCGAGAAGGAGTGGGGGGCATGTTGGGAAACAAGAGAAACCCTCTGACAGTTGTGCAGGCTTGGACAAGGAGACATCACCATTCCAGAAAAGCCATGAACTCTGTTCAAAGGTAATGGGTAATGGTAGGAGAAGATAAAGGTAGCAAAGGTAAAAACAAAAAACAACAACCTTCCTCCCCGGAGTAAGAACAGGAAACTACCTGAGACAAAACCATGATAGCTCTCTTACTATTAAGGGTGCAGCAGGAGACTCTCTCTCACCCAAGATCTACAAAGACCCACAGTAGGGTTTGGCTCTCATGGGAAGTGAGACAGATTCACTGAGAAAATCCCAACCATGACACAAAGCTTGCCTAGGCTTGCAGCTGGACCAACATAAGAGAAAATTCCCCTGCTGCCTAATACCAGGATCACAGACACCAAGGATTAATTCCTAGCAGTCTCCCACTGGAGGGAATAAGGACATGGGAAGACCCCTGTCAAGTGCCAGAGCAGCAGGGAAGGCTAAAAGCTGAGGGTGGATAAGGAGCATGGAGAAAAACACTCTAGCACCCTGTGCCGACCCTCAAGTATCGCTTGAAGAATTTGAAGCTGGTGCTACACTGATGGCAACTGTAGCAACAACAAAAGCCCAACCAGCTAAACTCACAATTGACTCAAATCTCCATATTAACAGCCCAGGGGAAGAGACACACCTTTCTGTGCAAAAGCACTATTTACCCAGGTCTGTACTGTGCTATCTGTCCTTGACGTCCAGAATTTAATTTTTAAAAAATTACAAACACAAGAAATAAGAAAAGAACCCACTGAGATACAGCAATCAAATGAGACTGACTCAGAAAAGATCCCAATGTTGAAATTATCAGGTAATAAATTTAAAATTACTACGATTAAGAGTTTAAAAGTTCTTAGTTTCCTCATCTTCAGAATGGACATTTTAAAAAGTATCTGATTTACATGGTTTTTGTGCAGATTAAATGAAATATTGGTATTGAGTATGTATTTAACAAAATCCCCAACAAAGAGTAAGGATTTAGTGCATGTGGTCACTATTCCCTCAGTCACTTAAACGTTTCACTACTTTTATTCCAAAGGCTCCTGAGCACAATGATAAGCCTTACCTAGCCCACTCCATGCTGACTGCCACCACCTCCTGCTCTTTTCCCTCAGCTACTGGCACCTGCACTTCTTTCTCTGCTGTGAGGTAACTTGGCTATTGGTAACTCCCCCAGTTCTCTCACACAAAAAGTCAGCACTTCACGTAGTTTATGTCTGTGTTCTTATAGAACTCAAAATTCAATTTTCTACTTCGTATCTTATTTCTGTTTTTCCCTATCATAAAATCAAATAGGCTAGATAGTGCATATATTGATTTAAAATATTTGCAATATATACTTTCAAATTGTTCCTCTTTACCTTGAAATCTAATCTGCCTTTACAAGTAAAATTAAATGAAAAGTCTGTAATCACACACTAATCAGAGATACTCAACTACATTGATGAACATTGTTCCTAAAAATTCAAGATTATCATTCAAGAGGCAGAACTTGGATTACAGAATTAACTTTCTTTGCCGATCTTTTCAGAGTCTATAGCTCTTTTTTATTTTTTATATTGCTTGCGTTATTTCTCTGATGGATTCTATGCCTTGAAATACAGACTGCAATTAATAAAATACTTAAGATTCAGGCAACAGAATGTGTCCATATGTTCTAACCTTAGATTCTCCTTCATTATTGTAACCAGGTATTTTTGGTGTAAATATCATTGGCCAGCTACTTGTAACTAGCAGATATACTGAATATATCTAACATATGGCTCCTTCATGGTTGCTGTAGTTCTTTCAAAAGTGATTCATCAAAATTAAAGTTAGTGACAAACACGACCTAAAGGTAAGGCTTTCGGGTATCTTTACATTCTCCAGCTGCCCTGTGTGTGATGCCTACTCTCAGGGTCTTGACAGCATACTTTACTGCCACTGAGGCTGTGTGCACATGTACTCACGTTCCCCCAGCTACTTTGCTCTGGTTTCCTCATTAAACTAGGATAACTTTTTAAAAAAGAAACTATTTCAATAAGGCTAACCCCAGAAGTGTTGATGTCATTCTCCTCATTTAGAGAGTCACCTCCCTGCATCGGTGGCAACTCTGGGGCTGCAGACCCAGGTCAGGGGATTGCGTCCACCCTCCGAAGCACTCTGCTACGCTGCCTCTCAAAATCCTCAGTATTCTGTCTAACTCAGCCACTACTGGGGTGACCTTGGGAAAGCCACTGCATTTCCCTAACTAATAGCTTCCTCACATGGGAAATGGGGGTAATGATAATGCCTCCTTCGCAGTGTGACTGTGAGAATGACATGAGTTAATATTTGAAAGCACTTACAACAGTGCTTGCCATACTATGAGCACTGTGAAGGTCTGGGCTACAACAGGTTCTGTTACTTAAATATCACCCTCGACTTCTCTTATTGATATAACTAAATATTTTGATAAATAGCTTAGAAATGTTAGTGTACATTGTGATTACATTAAAAGAATAATTTTTATTCTGTGGCTGAAATAAATTAGAACATTGATGAGAACATTAGAACCTTGCAGTTCTGTGATCACCTGCCTGGCAATAGCATGCACCGGGCACTTATTAGGAACTATTCTAAGTATTAATTCTAATTGCCAGAATAACCCTATGAAATAGAACTACTATAATCCTCATTTTACAGATTAGAAAGCTGAGCAACAGAAAAGTAGCTTATGCTGTTCATACAGCTAGTAACTGGTGGAGCTGAGACAGCACACCCCAATTTAGTCATTCCTCCACTCTTCCTTTACTCCAGGGGGTGGAATCCTATGAGTAACATAGAGAACACAGTAGGAAAAATATGTATTAATACACAGACTTTCTAAGATGCGGTCCCCTCGCTGCCATGGTTACAATTAGTAGACAGTTCTACTGAAAGTTACTGAGTTCAGGAAATAACTGAACCTTGGTTCTTTCCTCTGTCCCAGTGAGAAGGCTGGGATTGCTAGTGGCACTGATGCTCCCTCTGGTGTGAGGGAGCTGAGTGTTTTGAACACAGCAAGATGAGAAAGTAGAGGTGCAATCCACAAAATATGAGACCTTTTATGAAAGTATTTGTCAGTCTTTCGAGACTGGCTAGGATTTTCACAATGGTCACTGATTCATTATGCATTTTAATATGTAGTTAAGACTTCCCACACCCCTTTTCACTCAACCACTTCTAAATTCTTCTGCCTCTAGAATAAATAGCTGCTGTTCAGAGAGTGAGGGGGGAATTCCTAAGAGAGAACCTGATATCTAGAAAATAATTGTCTAGATCAATGGCTTGCATGGGACTGCAAGTCATAGAGGCTCTGAGTGTGTTTGTAGAACTGAGTTGGACGGACTTGTCCCAAATCTAGGCTATGTGTATGCCCATGGCCCACACACTCTTTAAAGTTGGAGTAGAGGGGAATAATTCCATAATTAGTTATAATTGTGATGAGCCTATAAAAAGTGCAGATCATTATGGGAATATGTCATGGAAAACCTAACCTCACCCAGTCAAATAAAACAAAAAGAAGCATTTAAGCTGAGGCCTCAAGGATGGGTAGGCATTAGACTTTGTACGTGGAAATGATGGGGACGAGATTATGTAAGGAATTTCAGGCAGAGGAAAAGGAAATATAGCCTTGATGACTCACTCATCAGGCTGAATTTATGCTTTAACTTGTTAACCTGTCTTCTCCCATCCAGAACCATGGAAAGATCGAGGAAGGTAGAATGATAATAGCTACTATGTATCATAGCATTTTATGTGCCTCCAAAACACTAAACTCTTTCTATTTGGTACCTTATTTCATCCAAGCAGCATCTCTACAAGAAAAGTACAATGTTCTTTCCATTTTATACATGAAGAAACTGAAAAGCAAAGAGTTTATCCTGCATATACATAACAAAGCCAGGAATTCAAATACAGGTCTCCTTGGCACACACCCTGAACTCTTCCCATAGGACCTTTCCACTTTTGTTGGAAGGAAAAAGAAAAAAAATGTAGTTCTCATTAAAATCAGAAAAATCTATCCTGGGGAAGAAATATGAGTGGAAGAATGCTCCTGTCTGCCTATTTACAATCTATCCACATCTTCCCAAAAATTTTATACCAAAGAGTTTATTTGCCTCTTTAGAGAAAAATTTGTGGGGATTCTTAGAGAATCAATACCAGGAGGAACCACTATGCCAACCAAGATTTGCTTCAGAGTCTGATGCTTCTGTTCTCTAGCAAGGTATCTGTCAGCTCAACACCCAATGGCATTTTATTTCCAAAGGAAAGGACATTTACCCAAGGTGAAATGAAAGGTGATCCTTCTCAAAACACAAATCATTTCACATAGGAAAACTATAGCTTTTCCTGAGTCATGTAATATCACTGCCTCGATAGCCATGTTCTCCAACACAATTGTTTTCAAGGCCCGAAGTTGTTCTTAGATTCTCAAAAATATGTATATTGTAGAGGCAAAAGTTTAACAAAGATCAAAATAACAACAGGGCACTAGAACATGTCACTAAACTTCGGTGAAAAAAAAAAACTCCAACATTCATTCAAAGACATCGTCAGAGAGTCACACTGTCAGAAGACTTAACTTCTCTTATATCACCCAAGGAGACAGGATGATCGTTCTCGGAATGTGCTATTCAGAGAAAAGCCCAGAAGCTCATTCATCTTGTTAAGAGTTGTCAACTTTGTATTTTAAAACTCATTTTAATCATACAAGAATAAGGCACTTTCTGCATCTTTTGGTGAGTCAAAGGAAAAACAAATCAATACATACTTTGCAAACCAAAAATGTTTGTTTTCATTACCAAGAGAAATCAAAAACAAATTCTCTTAACAGCAACAGTGGCATTAAACTGCAACAGCTCATTTTTCATTTGTTGGTTATTGTATTTTTTTTTACATAGCATATAAAATGTTTAGGGTTTCTTTTCTCTTTTATTAAGTCTTCATTATAAATCTCCCTGGGGCTGAGTTCCAAACCCTTTGGAACCTTCTATATGTTAATTGGCTTCTTAAATTCTCTTAAAAATATAAATTTCACTTCATTGCCACATACGGCTTTTCCTTTAAATATTAATGACTATTCAAAAAAGTAATGTCTAAAAATAAAACCAGATTTCAAAAGCCCTCTGTAATAGGCTTATATTTTCATTTTCTCATTTAGGGCAAAGATTTTCATTTCCTTCTACAGCTAAAAAATCAATATCGAGTTGAGGAAATGTCATTTTGTTTTGGAGCGTGTAGATACACAAAACAGAAAGTCCACGTGCACCTTGCCCACCACTGCTAAGAAACGAAGAGGAGAAACAAGGTCAGATAACCCTGTCTCCATTTCGGAAACTGGGAAAAGACCAACAGTTGTAGTCAGAACGGGAGGCTGTTCTGGGCGTTGAGCAGGGAGAAAATACAAGAGCTAGTCCAATCCCCTCACCTGACAGATGCAGAAACGGAAGGACTGGAGGCCACATTGAATACAACTGGCCAAATGAACATAAAACATCTAGCATTTTTTCAAAGTCTTTTGTTTTATCCTGTGGGTAGCATTATCCCAAATTCACAGATAACATTAAAGCAGGGACAGCAAATGACTTCACTGAGACCCCACAGCATAACTAACACTAAAACTTGGGAGCAGGGCTCCATACACCAAACCTCGTGGACAAGGTCTTCATTTGTACAACACACGTTTACAGAACACTACTTGGAATATTGTGCTAGGCTTTTGGTAGACAGAGCTACTGGGTATGATGTATTCCTTCAGGGTATTTGCATAATAAAGAAGATTTTGATTTTCAATTAACCATGTGGCCAAAGTTATTTACAGGGATCAGGGAGTCAGAGATTATTCAATATTCAAATGGGGGAAAAAGCCACAATCTAAATCCCTGAATATAAAATTTTCTAAAAATAAATTGACATTTTTTTTACTCTAGCAAGATCAACTAAAAGCAGATACTTTGGGTGGTGGACACACAATGCAATATACAGATGATTTATCATAGAATTATATGCTTGAAACCTATGTAATTTTATTAACCAATAGCACCCCAATTTTTTGAAAGTTTTTAAAAGATTTTATATATTTAGTTTTAGAGACGGGAAGAGAGGGAGAACGAAATGGAGAGAAACATCAGTGTGTGGTTGCCTCTTGCACACCCCTTACTGGGGACCTGGCCCGCAACCCAGGCATGTGCCCTGACTGGGAATAGAACTGGTGACACTTTCATTCACTGAGCCACACCAGCCAGGGAAGCATCCCAAATTTTTTCAAAAGCAGATACATGAGTTTAAAAAAACCAACTTTGGCCAAAAATGAATAAGATTCATTAATCTATTAAGTGTATTACTTTTCTATAATGCAAGAAGACAAATTCTATAGCACTGGACAAGCAAGCTTCTGAAAATCAGATTTAGTATCATCTGTTTTATATTGGTTAAACCCAACTTCGCCATTAATTTCATGATCTCTCACTTTCTAGTTAACCATGATGTCATCTCAGGCTACCAGGAATCTCAAGTCCATTCATACCCATCAATAAATATAAGTATGTCTTTTCTCTGCCAATACTTCCGTTTCACCGATTTCTGTAACTTTCAACTCCATCAGTTCCATGTTTAGTCATATGTTTGCCTGAAAATGTTTACCTTTTCTTGCATT
>VMDR010029614.1:0-12677 GCA_007922815.1 Macrotus californicus
AAAATCACTAATGATAGCTGTAAATAAAAACAAAAATAAAATGGAAAAATGAGAAAAATGATTGGTGAAAAAGATACTAAGGGAATGACTAGCTGCTGTAAATGAAAGAAAAAATAAAAGGTCAAAAACTGAACAAAGAAGATTTGTAGAAAAGTATAAGATATTGTTGAACAAATATACAATCAATGCACCTCTAAAAGAATTTAACCCAAATTAAATGAAAAACAATTTTCTTGAAAAATTAATTTTACCACACTATATAGTCATCCAGTCTCTAGCTAAATTATGTGATCAATTAAAATGGACATAGTACTATGCCTATGCACAAATTCATACAAAATAAATTGGAGATACTACTTAATGGAGTTTATAATTTACTATTTATTTTATTTATTTTACTTTTCTTTGTAGGGGCCAGATGATGAGCTAAATGTGATCGAACTTACCAACCCTGCATATAAGGAGTATTTAGACCTTTAAAACTGACAGGAATCTTTACTATTTCATCTGGGATAGATTTCTTTTAATTTAATTTTTACTTTTCTTGGCTGAGTGGTGTTGGCAAGGGGGCTGAATTGAAAGACTTCCCATTGCCTTTCACCATTACTGTATAGTTCTTATCTTAAAGGCCAAAGAAATAATGCAGTGGTTTGGCTCACATTCAAATATGTCCATTTCAATTATATATTCAAGTGTCAAAAAATGAGAGGAATAGGTCTGTGGAGCTATGTGAAGCTGGCCCTGGCCCTACTCTAACAGGGGTCATGACAATGCTTTAGCTCCCTAGGTATCAATGTTCTCAAGGATCCTGTGCCCACTGGTACCAAGGAATGGCCAGGCCTCAATAGGTGAAGGTCTAAAAGAATCATTATCACATATACTTGCTGTGATTCCTACTTGCCATGGACCTCCATTGGGACCCAGTCTCCCCTTCATGGATTTTCAGGTCTAAGAACTTACTCAAGTATGGAAACCTGGTAAAAAGTTCCTCACATTGTGGTGGCTCCTCAGCCTCCCACCCATCCATCCCTGACTGTCTTTGATTGTATAAATTCAGTGATGCCCTTATTGGCTGCCCATCTATCCAGGCCCCTGAGTATACAATGTTCATTATCCTTCCCCCAGATGCCTGTGTTTCTGTTTTGTTGGCTTCAATCCCAGTGCAATTCATTGCCTCTGTTTCGAAGTGAACTTCTTCCTTCTTCAGCCTACACTCCTCACTCAGGGGTTTTGTTGTCAAGAGCACAAACGAATATATGCCCTGCATACAGATCTTCATCACAGAGCCAGTTTACTGGGGAAAAAACAAACCAAACTAAATAAATCTAAAAGATTGAGTTCTGGCCAAACTTCAAAAGGTAACTCTTTGATATTTTGTCAGTAAAAGGAGAAACAAAAATTATTGCTTATTTGAATAAGTTGATTCATTTTTAAAGATTTTACTTATTTATTTTTAGAGAGGGCAGGAGAGAGAGAGAAAGGGAGGGAAAGAAACATCAATTTGAGGAAGAACTATCAATTGGTTGCCTCTTGTGTGGAAGGCTCAACTGCAACCCAGGCATGTGCCCTAACCGGGAATCAAACCAGGAACCTATCGCTTCTCAGGAAAAAGCCCAACCAACATTCAGGGCCGAATCAGTTGATTCTTTAAGTAGGCTCAGAACAAACAAAAATGTATAGTATGGCAAAGACATTTACTCTTCCAAAATTGTAATACAAAAATAAAATAAATTTTCACTTGATCAATTGAGATATGATTTTTAGGATTTCCCCAAATATATGGAAGCAGAAGTGATGTATGATCAAATGTCAATGGAATCATTCATTCTTATAAAAAATTAATAGATTCCACAGTAGGATTACATGAAAATAAAATTGCTTAATTCTGGTCCTGCAATTCCCGTCTCCTTGCAGCAAATGAACATGTGACCCTCTACAGAGCTTCTCGAATTCATGTTTTTTTTTCAAAAGGCTCAACTAAAAGAACCAAGCTCATCTATTATCTAAATGGTAACTGTCTTATTTAAAACCAACTGATTCAGAAAAATTGAGCATTAACTGAACTGTGTTTACATATCATTAACTACTTGGAAAAGAATGTGGGACAGAGAAACTTAATGTTTAGAAATGAAGAGCCACTGCTATATAAATATTGGAGATAAAGATGAAGCATTAGTCATATAATGCATCTCAGTTGTAAAGTGAGTAAATTCACAGATAATCAATTGATACCCAACTTTACAGATACATATTTCCAATGTCTGATATCAAATTATGAAAAACCTGGTGGCTTAAAACAACAGAAATTTATTTTCTCACATTTCTGAAGGCCAGAATTCTGAAATCAAAATAACTATCCTTTCTCATCTCCTCCAGCTTCTAGTCTCCTAGGTATCCTTTCGTTTGTGATACAAATTGCCAATTCCTGCCTCTGTCTCCACAGGCTCTTCTCCTCTGTGTCTCTGTCTGTTGTCTTCTCTTCTTCTGCCTCTAACAAGAATACTTGACATTGAATTAAGGGCTCACTCAGAGAGTCCAGGATTATCACACCTGAAGATCCTTAATTTAGCTACATCTGCAAAGACCATCTTCCACATAAGGACACATTCCCAGGTTCCTGGGGAAAGACAGTATCTTAACAGAGATATTGTTTGGGGGAAGTGACTACGAATATTGAGAGGGCGTTAGGGAGTTAGCTGAAAATATACAGTAAAATTAAGGATTCTGCCCTTCTCTCCAGGCTAGATCATATCTGCCATTCAAAGACTCCCCTTTCTTCCAGAAACCTGAGGTTTAGAAATATAATAGCTCACGAGTCTTTGGGCACAATCAGCAGTTTTGCTAATCTGTTGTGTTTGTCTCAAGTCCTGACACAATGCTGCTCCTGAATCTCAAGGAGATATCAGATTTCCTCTCTCTTTTTTTAAAACTCACATTATTTTGGTCACCTAAACACATATGTCTGGACTTACAGCCCAAGATGGAGGCATAAGTACATACACTGCCTCCTTGCACAACCAAAAGAGGGACAACAACAAATTTAAAACCAAAAAGCAACTAGAACTAACAGAAAATCAAACTGTATGGAAGTCCAACAACCGAGGAATTAAAGAAGAAACACTCATCCAGACTGGTAGGAGAGGCGGAGACGGGTAGCCAGCCGGGGTGGACAGGACTCGTGGCAAGGCAGCTGCTGGAGGACCAGGTAAGGCAGTGGCTAGTGGACCCAGTGAGGTGGCAGCTGGTGGAGCAGACAATCCCACATTCACATGCAGGTAAACCAGGAGAACCAACTGGGGAGTGAGACAGACCGCACAACCCAGGGTTCCAGCACAGGGAAATAAAGCCTCAAACCTCTGACTGAAAACACCTGTGGGGGTTGAGGTGGCTGGAGAAACTCCCAGTCTCACAGGAAAGTTCATTGGAGAGACCCACAGGGTCCTAGAACGTACTCAAACCCACCCAAGAATCAGCACCAGAAGGGCCAATTTGCTTGTGGATAGTGGGGGAAGTGACTGAAAGACAGAGTCAAGCAAGGGGCATTGTTCCCTCTCTGACCCCTCCCCCACATACAGCTTCATGATGCAGGGTTGCCCCGCCCTGGTGAACAACTAAGGCTCTGCCTCTTACTATGCAACAGGCTCGCCAAGACAAAAAAAAAAAATGGCCCAAATGAAAGAACAGATCAAAACTCCAGAAAAAATACATCTAAGCAATGAAGAGATAGCCAACCCATCAGAGTTCAAAACACTGGTAATCAGGATGCTCACAGAATTGACTGAGCATGGTCACAAAATGAAGGAAAAAGTGAAGGCTATGAAAAGTGAAATAAAGGAAAATGCACGGGGAACCAACAGTGACGGGAAGGAAACCAGAACTCAAATCAAAGTTTGGACCAGAAGGAAGAAATAAATAATCAACCAGAACAGAATGAAGAAACAAGAATTCAAAAAAATGAGAAGAGGCTTAGGAACTTCTGGGACAATTTTAAACATTTCAACATCTGAATTATAGGGTGCCAGAAGGAGAAAAGAAAGAGCAAGAAACAGAAAACTTATTTGCAAAAATAAGGAAGGAGAACTTCCCTAATCTGGCAAAGGAAATAGACTTCTAGGAAGTCCAGGAAGCTCAGAGAGTCCCAAAGAATTTGGACCCAAGGAAGCACATGCCAAGGCACATCATAATTACATTATCCACAATTAAAGATAAGGAGAGAATCTTCAAAACAGCAAGAGAAAAGGAGACATTACCTACAAAGGAGTTCACTGAAGACTATCAGCTGATTTCTCAAGAGAAACCTTACAGGCAAGAAGGGGCTGGAAAG
Source organism: Macrotus californicus (assembly GCA_007922815.1). Taxonomy (NCBI): domain Eukaryota; kingdom Metazoa; phylum Chordata; class Mammalia; order Chiroptera; family Phyllostomidae; genus Macrotus; species Macrotus californicus. The sequence goes on from VMDR010029614.1 coordinate 4,325, forward strand.
AAGTATTCAAAATGATGTAAGGCAAGGACCTACATCCAAGATTACTCTATCCAGCAAAGCTATCATTTAGAATGGAAGGGAAGATAAAACACTTCCCAGAAAAGGTCAAGTTAAAGGAGTTCATCATCACCAAGCCCTTATTATATAAAAAGTTAAAGGAACTTACCTAAGAAAAAGATGATCAAAAATAAGAACAGTAAGGTTGGGGAAGAGTGGTGGGAGAAAAGTGCAGACAACTGTAAATGAACAACAATAAAGTCACTAAAAAAATATAAGAACAGTAAAATGACAATAAACTCACAACTATCAACATCTGAACCTAAAAAATACAAAAGCAAAAACAAACTAAGCAAACAACTAGAACAGGAACAGATCATAAAAATGGAGATCACATGGAGGGTTATCAGCAGGTAAGGGAATTGGGGGAGTGAGGGAAAAGGTACAGGGAATAAGAAGCATAAATGTTGGGTACAAAACAAACAGGGGGAGGTTAAGAATAGTATAGGAAATGTAGAAGCCAAAGAACTTATATTTATGACCCATGGACATGGTGTGGGACTGTGGGTGGGAGGGGGTGTGCAGGGCAGAGGGGAATAAAGGGGGGAAATGGGACAACTGTAATAGCATAATCAATAAAATATATTTAAAAAATAAACACATATGCCTGTACTCCTTTATAACACTTTTGTTGCATTTGATTTCTCTCCTTACTAGAGCCTCAGAGTCATTTACAAATGTTAAACATCCAGTTAGTATACCTCAGTCTTACATTTAAGATAAAAAAACCAGAATCAGTATTTATTAAGTGGACTTCAGAACCCATCAGAGGCAGTTACAGCATTTTAGTCACCAATCAGAACATTGTTTTATAAATAATTACTGAATAAAAAGTATGCTTTATTATTTATCTAGAATTTTAAAATCTGTATTGACCATTTATATTGTTTTTTAGGAATAATTTATAGATAACTATTTGGAAAAATTTACTGGCTCCAAATAGGCCCAAGATGATGTTCATCTATATTTAAATTTATTTTAAGTTCATGAATATTAAAATTAAGAACGTACATTTATATTTACATGATTTTTGAAGTTTAACAAACCTCTATGTCTCGGGTCCACTTTCTTTATTTCCCTCTAATTCCAAGATCTCATGGAATGACAATTCTTTATTCTTTGAGACACAACCCAACATTTATGCAATGTAAGTGTCAATGAACAGTTTCGTGTGTTTCCCTGACATCACATCACTATACCCGGGGTATGCCATGAGTGGGATACCGGCAGAGTGTTCACCTGCTCTGGCACGCCTGACACCTGCTATCGCTTGAGTTTGAACTCTTACCTTTGGCATTCAAAATTTCCATATTGCTCCCTTTATTAATGATACACACAAATCAAAGAGGTAATTATATTCAATGTTGAGTTATTTTTAGAAATGGAATAAATCCCAAATGTCCATTGGGATATTTATTTGAGCTACAAATAAACTCCTGGAGCACTGTTTATCCTGCCCCACTGAAGAAAATGGTTCTTTTAGGTGGGATGTTATACTAAGTGAAAATAATATTGCTGTGCATTGACTTGCTCAACTCACATGCAGGCAAATAAGAGAACTGAAATTTCCAAAGTTTTATTTTAACTACGTAAGGAATATATATATATATATCTTCATGTACTCTGTGTATGTGGTCAAAGTTTTAGAGAAAATGGCTTTTTATGGCCCAAACAATGCGATATATTTGAATGACCTCTAAATAATGAGACATTCCAGTGCTGAGTACAAGATGCACTTTATTTCTTTCTCACACAGAGTCTTAAGAAAACAGTATTAAAGTTGTTTTTTTTTTTCTTTTAATGATGTTCTGAGGCTTTTTTAATGCTCTACTTAAATCAGGCATGCTATTCTGGATCTACTACCATGATGGGCAGTATGTCCAGGCTCCAGGATGACAGGGTATTTTACAAAAGGGAAGAATTTTTAGAATGCATGAGGACACTGAGGAATAACAGGTGCTGCAGAGGATTCTTACTTGCTCCCCTCCACATCCAGGTGTGCTCTTGGGAGTGGATTCAGAGGGTCATCTGGGTCAACTGTTGACAATACACAGCCCTGTGTGATTTATTTTTTGTGATACACTCTTATTTTGATGTATACAGGCCTTTGAATTTAAGGTGCTTTTGATTCTTTTCTGAAAATATAAAAAGCCAATTAACTAATTCCAGGAAGAACAAAATGCTGGGCCTGGTATTCTATATTATATTCTCAGAACTGGTTTATTTCAAATGTGTGCATCAGTCTACTTTCATTAAAATCAATAAAGCTATTTTGACCTAAGAGAAGAGGTACTATAAAATATTGCTCAGCTTTCGTGGGTTCCGTTAAGCTGATCCCATGGAAATGGTTCCTGGCACTCTGCGAGGTGGGAGAGGTAACTTCACTGAGCCAAAGAGACAATGATCCTATCATCACCGGGCTTATCGATCATCCAAATAAGTCATTGTGAATGGTAATAAAGACCGTAGAGGATAAGATATTTCGGCAGAGATCTGAAGGTTAAGTAAGAGTTAGCTAAATGAAGAGGGAAGAAAGCTTTCCAAGCAGACAGAGCAAATATGAAATAACTCTCAGGATGGAAGGAATGTAGTACTTTCTAAGGAACTAAAAGGAGGTGAAAGTGTCGGTGCCCATTTCCCACCGCGGCCTTCTTTGGCAGAGCAGGTAAATGTGATCTGCAACAACGCTCCTGGGGATTGCACAGCTAATTTGGAAACTTAAGTTCACACAAAAACCTGAACACAAATATTTAGAGAAGCCCTATTCCAGTTGTGAAAAGTTAGAAGCAACCAAGATGCCCTTCAATAGGTGAATGGATACACAAAGTGTTATATACGTTCGTGTAATGAATTTCTCTTCAGTGTCAAAGAAATGAGCTATTGATTCACACAAAACCAATAACGAATCTTAAATGCAATTTGTTAATTAAAAGAAGCCAGTGTGAGAAGACTGCTTACTGTATAATTCTATTTGTGTGACATTCTAGAAAAGATAAAACTATAGACATAATAAGCAGACCAGTGGTTGCCAGGACTACTGGGAAGAGGAACATTGAATACGTGAAGCAAAAGGGATTTTTGGAATTATGATATATTTGCCAGAAATCCATAGACTTTTACAGTACAAAAGTAAAACCTAGAATATATCCACTAGAGATAAAATCATTTAAAATGTTGGCGGATCCTAAAATAGAATGTAGTTATGACAAAAGATTCCATGTGACAAATCTATAAAATCCCTAACTGAAGAGAATTGGGGGAACTGTGCTGACCTAAGTAACTCTAAACATGGGTGGAGATTGCGAAACTAACGGCCAAGGGGTCTTGTTCTAGTTGGTAACATTATTTCCCATAGGAATCAAGACTAAGAATTCTGAAGTCCCGGTACATGTGTACTGGAATTGAGCAATAAGTAGAGAGACAGCACAGAGCTGTTCTCACTGTTAGAGTGGAGGGTTACAGATGAACGAGGGCAAAAGGTAGAAAGGTACATGGGATAATAAATTACAGCTGGAGACATCAATATGAACTCACCTTGAGCTCAATGTAGCTTCAAATGAATACACAGAGAAATATTTATAGATATATACAAGCATGGGCTAGTGTACACACACACATTTTTGTCTCTATCATCTGAGGGGGTCTAGGAACAACAATACTTCAGCAATAACAAGAACAGCTGGCATCCAACCTGTTTTTCAAATATCATTCTCCAAAAAAATAAGCCAGGGCTCCTTGAGTAAATGGCTGATTCTAGAGCTGGAGCAAGTAATATATGAGATGAGCCTAGAGCATTGCATAGGGTCTGAAAGGGAGGGAGGGAGTGTTGACAAAACTATGATGATAGGCACACAGAACCAACTGAAAGAGCGCCCCCCACTGGCCAAAAGTGAAACAACTGGAGAAACAAAATTAATATAGTAGTAATGAATTATAACCCAGATGACAATATTAGTATGTGTTCATATTTATATAAATGATTAAATAAAGAAAGAAATTGGGGAAATAAACAGAACTCCCATGCAGAAAAATTCCAAATAATTTTGTAGATGTTTTGATCTTATGGGGGTGGAACACAGCTACTCACCCTTAGGTGTGGACAACACACAGTGACTTCCTTCCAAAGGTGAGGTAGAGGAAGGGAGAAAGGAAATAGTGCAAAAGCCCAAGCCGCGCCACGTCAAGCCATGCCATCAAAGTTAACAGTGACGAGTCATGTTAATAACATGGACCCTTAATGTAGCATGATGAGAATAACACTTTATCTCTGTGGTTATCCACACAAAAGCTTACAACTCACTCTAATCATGGGAAAACATCACAGGAAGTCCAATTTGTAGAGGCCACTCTACAAAACACTGGCCAGTACTTCAAACTGTCAAGCTCATCAAAAACTAAGAAAGCCTTAGAAACTGTCATAATCAAGAAGAGCTTAAGGAAGAAACAATGACTATCCTGAACGGAATCCTGTGCAGAAAAAGGTTGTTAAGTAAAAACCAAGGAAATGTGATTAAAACATGAGCTGTAGTTAATAATAATGCATCGTTATTGTTCCATTCATTGTGGCAAATATACCATAGTTATATAAGATGTTTGTAATGGGAAAACTGGGTCTGAGTGATGAAGGATGGCTCTACATATCATTGTAACTTTTCTGTAGACCTAGACATATTGCTAAATTTTACAAATGTATTAATAAATAAAAGTGTGATCAATTATACCTTAGTAAAGCTGTTAAAAATGCAAAATGAACTCTAGAAGTACTAAAAGAATAGTTAGTATTTCCAACCCATTGAATAACCAGGAATTTCTGAAAAATATTTGATATTAAAAAAAAAAAAACACCCGCTATACATAACAAAGTCTCTTAACTATTTTTGAGGTCATAGAATGTACTGAAAATCTTCACAGAGAATCACAGTTGTTTTCAGGATTACTAAGTAAATGACATTTCCACATCTCTAATCATACATATTCATAATTATTCCTTCATTCTAACCTGTGAGAGTAAAACTGAAATGCAAATGCCATGACTTTCCGATTAAGGCGTGTACAGTTCAAGCTCCTCACTTGTCAGCCACATGCATTCCATCCTGTGGAAAAGTGCTGAACAGGTTGACTGGGGATCACTTCATAAAGAACCCTCTAATCAAGTCAATGAGATATTTTTCCCCTGTGTATAACAGGAAAATGCTTCCTTGTCCTTCACCCGGGAAGAATAAGCTGAGATACAGAGGTGGATAGACAGTAATTCAATTTTCATCCAGTTTCCTACCTCTGTTGACAGGGTGGAAGAGGCCAAATGACTTGTCACGTCACAATGACCCAGTTAGAATTTCATCTAATGACGGGTGAAGTCCTTTCAAAGATTTCTGAGCAGCTCTAAAACAGCAGTGAGAAGGCTGACACCTGTTTTTTTTTTCCATTTAATGGTATGCTTTATAGCCCCCTTATAAAACATGTCTAGTGGAAGTGTTTCCCATGAGTCTACTTTGTTCACTGCTTTCTAAATAAATCTTTGATTATTTAAATATTTAAAAACTTAAATATTAAGAACAGGTCTTCAGGGAACTGCAACGTTGAAAAGTCACTTATGAGATAGGCTTTTCACTGTTTGCAGCCAAATTCAATCACCTAAACAAATATTCACCAACTACCTTCTAGTGATAGGTCCTTTGCTAGACAGGAATGATGCATTTCATGAATTAAGAAAACAATAGAGAAGATATAAAGATGGCAAATGAGCACATGAAAAGGTGCTTCACATTACATGTCATCAGAAAAATGCAAATTAAAACAGCAATGAATTATCAGTATGTGCTTCATAGAATGGCCAAAATCCAGAACACTGACAATGAAATTTGGGAAGAAGGTAGAGCAACAGGAAATTTTATCCATTACTGATGGAAATGCAAAATGGTACAATCACTTCAGAAGATGGTTTGGGTGGTTTCTTATAAAATTAAACATACTCTTACCATACAATCCAGCAATCACACTGTGTGTTATTTACCCAAAAGAGCTGAAATCTTACGCCCGTGGACGAAAGCCTGCACACACATGTTTATAGCAGCTTTATTTATTGTGTCAAAACCTGGAAGCAACCACGATGTCCTTCAGAAGGTGAAGTAAATACTGTTTATATGGAAAATAGAATATTATTCAGTGCTAACAATGAGTTATCAAACCATAGAAAGACATGGACAGAATTCAATGTGAAAGACTTAGTTAGTGAAAGAAATCACTCTAATAAGTTTACATACTGCATGATTCCAACCACATGACATTCTGGAAAAGAGCAGAAACTATGGAGACAGTAAAAAACTTCAGTTACCAGGGTTTAGTGGGGAAGTAGGGCTAAAGAGATGGAGCACAGGGGATTTTTAGGTCAGTGTTAGCACTGTATGTGACAGAGTGTACAACATCAAGAGTGAACCCCAATGTAAACTATAGACTTTGGATGACTGTGAGGCATCCTTGCAGGGTCATTAATGGTAACAAGTGCATCACTCTGCTGAGCGATGCTGATCACAAAGGAGGCTCTGCATGACTGAGGATTGGGAATATCTAAGAACTCCCTGCACCTTCCACTCAATTTTACTGTGAATCAAAACAGTTCTAAAATAAAGTTTCTTAAAAAGAAAAAGAAACAAGTACACAACATTATTTTTGTTGTGGTTATTTGTATTGATTGACTCATTGACACGGGCAAGTGATAAACTAACAATGTACTGCTGCCTGTGATTTGGTTGAAAGAAATCCCACAGCCCCTCTTCTGTAGATGGGGGTGCTGACCTTTTCTGGTGCCATGAATCCTTTCAACCCTCTATGAAGCTATGAATTCTTTCTCAAAATATTTTTTTACAGGTATAAAATTTAAGAAAAGAAAGCCAGTTTTGTTGAGATGGTCATCAAAACATTTTTAAATGTGTTACAATAATACACAGGGCTGGGCAAAAGTAGGTTTACAGTTGTTCATTCACATGGAAAATAATACAATAATTAATAAGTAATAATACAAGAATAAACTCTGTTTCATGTACTCACAACTGTACACCTACTTTTGCTCCACCCTATATATGCTTTTATATCAAAGCATTAAATAATAATACTTAGCCCTGATGGGTGTGGTTCAGTTGGTTGGGTGTCACCCTGCAAAGTGGAAGGTTATGGGTTCTATTCCCATCTAGGGCACATGCCTGTGTTGTGTGTTCTGTCCCCTGTTGGAGCGTGTGCAAGATGCAGCCAATTGATGTTTCTCTCACACATTGATGATTCTGTCCCTCTCTTTCTCCCTCTCTCCCCTCTCCCTAAAAATAAATAAATAAAATTCCTAAAAAAATAACAATATTTAGCATACAATAGCTACTACAATTTAAGGTAATTATGAGCATAAATATTTTTAAATATATTTGCAAAAACTATAATTTAATATGAGATTTCTAATGACAACAAAATAGCAAGTATTTCAAACACTACATTGTTTCATTTCCCTTTTTTTTTACCTGAAGAAAATGGTGGATTCCAGTTACACTGCCCTCTTTTATTTTCTAGGACAGAGCAAGCTCCCTACTGAGAAAACTTGCCCTCACTGTTCCTTCTGCCTAGAATGACTTTTCTCTAAAATCTGAAGAACTGATTTCTACTTGGCCTTCACAGCTGAGCTTCAGGTTGTCTTCCAGTGAGACACTGTCCTTGACCTTCAAAACCCAAGCAACAAATCAATGGCTTCCCATACACTCCCTTCTACAACTCCTCTGCCTTGTACTTTCTCTCTTCATTTCTCAATAGGTTTGGTCCCTTTCTCTCACCTCTGTCTTTCAAGTACCTGGAATGTTTCCTGGAACATTGTAGTTATTTAGTTAATGTTCATTGGGTGAATAAATGCAGGGCATCTTCCCATTTGTGCTCTATGGTTCATACGCTTCCTAAATTTCCAGTGTGATCATTCAAGACAGCTAATTCATAGTGGGAGAAGGAAGATAAATGTCACTCTGAGGGCATCAAGCCCTTCCTTGGTGAGAAACCCCCATTTGGACACATGTACTCCCGATCTCCTCTGTCCATTTCTCCTGTGTAAATCCACACAGTTACATACTAAAAATGGAAACACTGTGGAATCCACATATATCTTTATGTGCATTCTCTATCTTTATTTTGGCTTTCCTCAAGGGTTTAAAAATAACACATCAAGAAATATGAAAACCTTCAAACATGTTGACACCACAATTCTTTTTTTATGAAGCTAGAAAAATAATGCTTAACATAGAAATGACCTTCTGTGTGTGTGTGTGTG
>VMDR010029615.1:0-12676 GCA_007922815.1 Macrotus californicus
GACAGGGGGAGGTTAAGAATAGTATAGGAAATGTAGAAGCCAAAGAACTCATATATATGACCCATGGACCTGGACTAAAGAGGGAGAGTGTGTGGGGGAAGGGGTGTGCAGGGCGGAGAGGAGGGGTGGGAAGATGGGACAACTGTAATAGCATAATCAATAAAATATATTTAAAAAATCTGGAACAGTTATTCAGCCTTTCCTTGCCTTTCACAGCCTTGAAGTTTTTAAAGAGGACAGATCCTTCATTCTGTGCGAGGCTGCTCAACCTGGGTGTGTCTGAAGTCTCCTTGAGTTCAGACAGAAGTCATGCATTCTTGGTAGGAATACCAGAGAAATGATGCTGTATCCTTTGCAGGGCTTCAGGGGGCTCCTGAGGATGATCTTTGCACAAGGAGGTGATGGAAACCTTCAACCAGTTGGTGTGTCCCTTTCTTTTTTTTAACTGTAAAGTCACCATTTTCCTCTTTGTGAAGCATCTAGTGGATAGATACACCAAGTCTAACCCTAGATCCCACTTTTGATAGCTTTGTAGTGTTTCAGCATGACTAGGCTGAGCTAGACTTCCCAGAACGTTTGCACTAAGCAGAGCCACACAAGACGCCTGGTCATTCAGGGTGTGGAAGTGAAGCAGCAGCCGTTCTGCACTTTCACACCATGTCACTTGTCTGTTGGCTTACCTCATTGGTGTGCAGCTGCTCACCTCTCCCTTGTTCCAATTTCTGCTTCTCTGGCACTTGGGCCAAGTGGAAAGGCTCTGATTTATGCGGACACAACACACACCATCACCAGAAGCAACAAGGACTGACACAGGTTTTAGTCCATCTTCAGGGTCTGCAGCTTCTGCTTATACTCCAGCTCACTCCTGCTTCCCTCACCCTGCAACCTCCTTGCATCCATTTTTCCCTTGCTCACTGCCTGCCCTTTGGGCTTAGAGCTCCAGCATCACACAGGGGCAGTAGTCTGCTTAATTGGTTTCCACAATTGCAGAAGGCCAAATACTTCTGCATATATAATAAATACATGTTACATATGTAAACATATTATAATAGGTAGTAAAATGATAATTATAAATCATTATATTTTTAAAATAATGTATAAAATATGTAATATATCTATAAATCGTGTATACATATATGTAAAACCTTTTCATGGTTTTGCCTCTCTGCTTGGACCATGACTGATCTACCATTCTCATCAGTTCTCCACCTGACACCCTTAACATCTTTTCATACCTTCCACTTGAATTAGCCATGCCTGTGATATTTATCAAATGTTGAGTTTTCTATAGCTATAATTTCTCCTAGATTTATTAGTTAGCATAATGCTCTAAGGAAGAACTTCCCCTTCTCCCTGATTTATTTACCTCTTTATTTATTTATATGCTACAGGCCTATAAATTGCTATTTCTTTTAATGGGCCATAAAACATTATTTCATAATTCATTTTTGCTGCTCAGGTGGGCTTAGAGTGAGCCAGTGGGTGTCAGTCGCCTTTAATCTGGCCCCATGTCCCTTGTGACTTATCTCCCTCAGTCTTTAAGCCCTTTTTTCCTTTCTGAAACAAACAAAAAAATTATGACTCCTTTTGTTCTTTCCCTGACTTAGCTCCATAATTAGCTATCTTTCTGATGCAATACTGTTCCTTTTAGCAAGTGATGGTATTTAAACATAAGCCAAAACTTTGAGCTTCTCTTAGTTTTATACATTTCTTTTGTCCTCTCCATTATAAGCCATGTGTTAGCTTCTATTGCTGCATAACAAATTACCACAAATTTAGTGGTTTAAAACAACATAGTTTATTTTTTCTCACTTTCCATGAATCAGGAGTCCAGGCACTGATTAGATGCTCAGGGTCTGTAATCATTGTGTTGTCTGAACCATGATGTCATCCAAAGCTCCAGGTCCTCTTCCAAGCTCATCAGCTTGTTGATAGAACTCGGATCTTTGTGGTTGTGGGGCTAAGGCCCCCAACAGTTGAGGGACACTCTCAACACCTAGAGGACACTTCAGGTCCTAAGCTAGCTGGTCCTCTTACAATATGGCAACTTACTTCTTCAAAGCCAGCAGAAAAATTTTATTCCAGTGTGCTTTGAGAAAATGTCAATCAAATTCCATCATATTCACAGGTCCTGTTCACACTCAAGGGAAGAAGATTATACAGAGCCCGTATAGCAAAGGGTTAAGTCTTAGGGGACATTTCTGAATTCTGTCTACTACAAACCTTCAATAATTTCTCAGGGTCTATTTCTGATACTGCCCAAATTTGGCCCCTTCTCGCCATTTCTACTGCCACTATCTTAGCTCAGGACACTATTGTCTCTTTCCTTTATTCTAATAATTTTGTCTCCTTCTGCTTTTGACTCCCCATACTATTATCCTAAACTGGCTAGAGTGGCCTTTTAAAAACATACATGAGAAGATGCTAATAACCTTCTTTAAATCTTCAACAATGTCTCACTGCACTCAGAACAAAATCCACACTTCTTCCCACAGCACAGCCTGTGCATTGTCTGCCCCGGCCCACCTATTGCGTCATCTTTCTTTTGTTGTCTGGACACTAGAACCATAGCCTTCCCCCTACTTTGCAAATAGGTCAAAATTGTTTCCTCCCTGTGACTTTGCACTTACTCTTGACAAATTTCTCTGGTTATTTGTATCTTAGTTCACATAATATTTCTTTAAAGACATTTTTCTGATGCTATAAGCAACAACATTCAACTTAACTCACTCTGAATTACATCAGCCTGTTTATTTTCTTCCCAGTGTTTACCATCATCAGAAAATATATTATTAATCTCTTTATTTATATGCATATATTACCCACCTGCCTAGATAAAATGTTAGCTCCATATAGGGCCAAATCTATTTAATTCACTAGTGTATCTCCAGTGCCTAGTATAGTAATATGTTTGATACATATTATGAAATATATAGAATCATCAGAAATTTGGAAAGATGCTAATTAAAAGGACTCAAGTTCTGAGGTCATTTTGTAATGTGAAAAACTATACATACATAGTCTCTCTAAATGCTTTGTTTGAAAGTACAGTATTTAAGAGTTAATATTAAGTTATTTTATAATATTAAAATCTCTGTTGGACCCTGGAAGGAAAGCATCTCTCTAGAGACAACTTTTTTTTATTACTTCCAGCATTGGAGGCCTGATAGTTTTGCAATGATCCCACATTGCATGTTCTCCCACAGTGAATGAATATCCTGCTCTAGAAATTTAGTTTATCACATTGCTAATAACAATAATAATTAACATTGTTTTTCCAGAGACTGTGAAGATGGAAGGTCCTTTAACAACTTTGAATTTATTCTTCTGCCACCAACTCCGGACAATCCATATCCTCCCAAAGCCATCTCTCACTGTCTCACTGAGAACATCTCAGGGGAGAGGGTGCAGTGGGGCTATTGCTTGTTGGCTCCAGGGTCCTGCCCCAAGCTAGTACAAGGGGAAGGAACATGGTTAATTGACCTTGGATATGCTCTGCGAGAGCTCTACCTGGAATGGCTTCTGATACTCCAAATAACTCCAGTATCTTTCAAGTCTTTCTGGGGTGCAGTCCTTAAGAACTGGACTGAATACAATATGCATGGATGACATTTTCTGTGGTCAGTTTGCCAAGTTAAACTACCATACACAGCTGAAAAAATTTAAGAGCCTCTGGCTAAAGGGCTAAAATGTATCAGGAATGCTTAGAAACTGTTTATATGCTTGGTTTGTTTTACAGTGTTTTTGGTCTTTAGCTTTGATTGGATTGTTTTACTGAAACATGAAGGGCATTTAGAAGGCAAGAAAGTGAATAGGATACATTTGCAACAATATGCCCTCAAGCAACATCTTAATGTCAGAAGTAAATTATAACAACTTACATTGCTGATGACATACATTATAATTCAAGGCTGGGAACTATATCAAGGTTGTTCTCACTATGAAATAGAAAGAGGTTTCTTTTGTATTTTTTTTTTTGCAACTAGATGAAGGTCTTTATTGATAAAAATGATATCAACAAACGGTAACAGAAGAAAATGCCTATCTCCTGGAATACACGAAAACACTTTTTTCTGAAACTTCCCAAAGACTTTGCATCTATTTCACGGAAATTGTTCTTTATTGTGTAGGCAGCATGGAATCAGTTGCTCTCAGTGTGGTCTATGCAACCACCCAGGTGTCAAGAGCAAGTGTATCTGGAGTTTGACTTGATCCATTTCTGACGTAAGTTTTCAATTGAGAACAGCACAAGCAGTGATGACAGTTAAAGACTATTAAAACCGGTAGGAGCTTAAGTAATTAGTATGTATTTGTCTACCCAGTCTTTACTCCCTTAAACTCTTGCATGTTCTTCCTGGTTATCTTTCATTGTATATGAAGAAAGAATTTGTATTCACACAAATCTTTTAAAATCCAAACTGAGACATGAATTGACTCTCAATGTATTAACAAAGGAGTTGGATACTTTAGGAAACTCCACTTCATTATTACTATAAAAATACTAACATGAGATGAGGCCACAGATATAAAGGAGAAACATGGAGCCATCACAAGAGCATCGTCCAATGAAAACAAGAGATCATATATTGCTTGATTATAGAGCATATTGAGTTTAAAACAGTATCTTTATAAGTATGATGATCCCATATAGTATTCTACATCACTCAAAATATATCTGGGCTCTGGTTGGGTGACTCAGTTGATTGGAGTGTTGTCCCATACACCAAAAGGTTGCGAGTTTGATCCCTGGTCAGGGTGGGTATGGGGGGCAACTGATTGTTTCTTTCTCTCTCCTCCTGCCTCTCTAAAGTCAGTAAACATATTCTTGGGTGAGGGTATATCCTTGGGTGTATATATTTGGTAATTGCCAAATGTCAATTACTGCCTGTGTGTTATTCTTGTGTGTGTGCACATACAGATGCAATTAAATTAGATGTGGGTCTCTGGCAGACCTCAACTTTGGACAGATGTCCAGTGATGCATTCAGTCAGGAGAGATTCAGCCATTGTTATACAGCCTTGGCCCCAGTAGCTAAATGCAATGTACTCGAAAGCCGAAGGAAAACCTATCTCTGTGTTTTAGTTTGTTTTCACTCTATTTCCAACTGTCTTGTGGATTTGACTATCTTGTGGGTTTGCCAGCTCCCTCTGCTGGTACTCCTAGGACCTAAGAATCTGAATGTCAGAGCTGAAAGGAGTGGGATGATCTTTTAACTGTAACAGCATAAACAGTAAAAATACATTTTTTTTAAATCTAAAAGTTAAAAAAATAAAACATGATTATGAAATAAAAAAAGAACATCAGTGGCCACCATGGCTGTGCACTCTCAATGTTTCTTTTTAGGAGAAAACCAACTGAAAATACCTATATACTCATACATTATGACAATATATATGATGTTGGTAGTTGTGTTGGTATCATTGGTTCTCTGGTGGAACACCCAGAAGAGGGAATAAACTCTTCTGCTTGTTTTCTTGCTGCTGTAAAGACATCCTTACTTCAAGGGACTACTGTACTAGCCCATAGTGAGGGCATAGGAGAGGTGAGGAACTTCTTCACCATTTGGGATGATGTGCCTTTGAACGTAAACTGACTCATAGCCCTGCCTGGAACTGAGGTGGCAACTGCATGTGTTGGTCAGGGCCTGTAGCCCATCTTATGAGCTCTCAGGGTGGTTGGTCTGAGTGTTTGGAATGGTACTATGTCAGACAGCATCCCCTGAAGGAAAAGGTCAGGCAGAGTCAGGAGGGTGGTGTTCTAACAGAATTTACAAAGACCATCTTACATTTCTAGAATATTCCTACCTTCTTATATGTATTTATGAGACAGTGAGGGCTCAACAGCCATTTTTTCCAATGAAAAACTGACTTAAGGCAATACAGTTCATAAAAACTGACTTACTCTGTGTGTTCTTTAGAAAATGCATTGTCTCTAAACTGAGGCATTTACAATGTAAGGCAAGGCACAACTCTGTAGATTTGAAAGGAATTATGAAACCTCCTGAGCCCATGTGTCCGAATGGTTTATCAGTCTATGCTCAGACGTGAGAGCTCAGGTTGCTGGAATGCTTTTCTTGATGCTGAGCCACATTTGGGTCTGACGTGACCGTGCAGTCTGGGCCTCGTTCCACTGCTAAACAGCCTGGTGCCACAAAATAGACCTTCTGATCGGAGTCTGAATGTTATTATCATTGCTGTTGTCTCTTCCCTTGGAATCTGGGCTACAGGCAAGTTCAGTCATCATCATTGTAAAATCTACCACACTGTGTTGTGTAAACATTAAATGAGGTCACGGAATTGAAATTGCTTTATTAATTCTAAAATTCTGAAGGGGTATTTGTAAGTGTAATTATTTATTTTAAAGCATAAATGCTGAGGCTATCAAGAAAAAGATGATGGTGAAAATTCCAAACTAGGATGGCTGGAAGTTTTAACACTTCTCGAAGCTGTAAATTCTCTGTAGATAAAGAGAGTAAGGGTGGTCTCTGGATGAGTATTAGCAACATAATTCTTACAAGCCATGAGAAAATACTGATTGCATGTTAAATAAGAAGAAAGACCCATTATGTGAATGTAACACAATGCCTCCTGTTGAGCCTCAGTCTTTCTCTGTCCATTAAAAGTTGGTCCTGTCATTATTAAAATTGGCTATCCTCAAACCAGCCACTGACACAATCTAATCAGATTGGGTTTTATTTAGAACATAGCTATAAAAAATTAGTTAATGACAGTAAATAAAATTTGTTTTTCCATAGTAACTAATACAGCAAGAACAGCTGAGTTCAAAATGTTTTCAGATGATCATAAAATCGAGCCTTTTTTTCTGTTTTACCCAAGAATGAAGACTAATACATTATGTTTATAAAACACTATTTTACAAAGTGTGAAAGTTTTACGTGTCATCTTATTTGGTTTGTACACACACTGGGAAGGCATGACAGGCAGACAGATGCCCAGTCTTCAGCTAAAGAAGTGGGTCCAGAGTCTTGTCCCAGGTTCCATCCTTACCAGGCAAGGGGCGGGGCTTCTGCTTATACCAGGCACTTCCAACCTCAAACCCTGCGCTTGTCATTGCCCAGCATGATCAATGTCTCTTACATACTATGTTCCTGCCATGGTCCCTGAGATTTTCCTTGTTTCAATTTTTTTTTTTTTGAGAATTGAATTCCTATAACATGGTTTTGAATATACTATAGGTTATCTCTGCTCTAAGTTCTCTGACTTTAATATTAAAATGTCCAATGCCACACCAGCTTTAATAGCATTAACTTATCCTTCTAAGCCAGTGAAATAAAAGGATTTTTCTATTTCTTAAACATACATGAAATGCAGAAGCCAGCCAAGGATTCAGTATTGTTAGAGCTTATTGGCTACATTTAAATCTAATTAGAAAAGGACTGTAAGTTGAAATTAATGATTAAAAATACCTCTTTAATTGTTCTGGTTTTTGTTTATAGCCATAAAAACACAGTGTATCATTATTTATTTTCTGTTTAGTTAGTAAGGGCTTGGAAGTTCTGCTTTCTTTCAGCGCTAATTCAGACTGGCATAATATAATCCATGTTCCCAGCCAGTCACCTGGAAACGTTATGAAATTTTCATTCATATTGATATTTTCAAGTGTTTAACTTCCTCTTCCAAAACCTCCATTCCTTCTTCCAACCCTCCACCAAAAAGGAAAAAAAAAACAAAACAACATGAAAATTCAAGTGATTCAGGTATGTGAGGTTTTGTGTTTCCCCTTCTATCTTTGTCATTGGTTTTTGTATTGTTAATAATAAAACACATTGTATCCTGGAAGCTGCTTATCTCCCTCTGTGCAACAAATTTATGTTGTGAATGGACGAGAATTAAGTTTAATAATGAATCCTCTAAGCTTTCATTTCCCTCTGACTATGTTGCCATTCTGTGTGTGGTGGGGAATGACAGGGGAAGGTGATACAGAAAGGTAAAGGTTTATTAAGGGGATGCTGAGAGCGAAAGGAGGAGATAAGTTCGTTTAGCCAGAGTCATGTCCATGTATAGATTCAACCAACTTTCTTACAGCTATCTCCATGTGTACTGTTCTAATTCTTTGTCCTAGTGCTGTGGTCTTTAGTAAGCAGTTCGGCATGAAGAGAGCAAGGACAATAGGCCAGGTATGGAGGGTCACCCAGAGTGCAAAGCCCTGGGTGTCTAGCAATGGACTACGTAGGGTGGGACCTCAACCGAAGGGTGACCTTTCCTCCCCTATCCTATTGCTGGTTGTGCTGTTCAGACCCCCTGACCTTTGCTCTCTGCATGTTGCTAGTCATGCAGTAGACCCCCTTGGAGGAGAAGCAAGAGGCGCCAGAGAATAGCCTCATGTGACTCTCATATGAGTCCTTGCACAATCACTCCCTTAGACACTAAGCCCTCAGGAAAATAAGGTTCTGACCCTCATCAAATAAATAATTTTAAGAACCAAGTCTCAGGTCTGTTGACCACAGAGACAGAGTTTTGGTTAAACTACAGATGACATCTAGGCTTCAGTTGTGTTTCAGCTCCAGGCCCAGAAAAGCAGCAAAATGAGATAAGGCAGTGCCATGGCTGATGTCAGGATCAGTTTTGATGACTAATGACCCCCTTCCCTGGCACCGACCAATCAGTAGAGACCATTACTCTAAAAAGACACACCTGAAAAGCTGATGACTATTCTATTGGGATCCTCTTCTAAGACTTCCAAATAAAAACCCTCAAGACAAAGGACTCAGGGTAGCTTTCTCCTGAGCACTGCACACCCGCACCTTTCCCCTAGTCCTTCCCCCAGGCACATATATCCTTGCTTTCTTCTTCCTAAGCTCCAAGGGCACTTGTGACTCTGTAACTTGTTTCCTGAGCCCACACAGTCCAGCTGCCTCACTTCTTCCACAGCTCACTTCTTCTACATCTGTGATTTTCTAAATAAACTTTTGTTCCTATTTGAGTCTTGGCTCTGAATTCTTTCTTAGCCAGAACTCAAGTACTGAGGTTGCTGAACCAAGATCCAATCACCAGTAACATTCTGGTGCCATTTTGCTATCAACAGTCTGAGTGTTTGTGCCCGCCCCCCAATATGTTGAAAAATGCTAACCTCAAAGATAATGGTTTTAAGAGGTGGGACCTTTAAGAGGTAAGTGATGATGGTGGAATCTCAGGAATGGGATTAATGACCTTATAAAAGGGATTCCAAAGATCCCTCTGGCTTCTTTCATCATATAAGGACAGCAAAAAACAAAAAGGTATCATTTATGAACCAAGAAGTGGACCTTTACCAGACATTGAATCTGTCGGTGCCTGATCTTGGACTTTCCAGCCTCCAGTAGTGCGAGAAATAAATTTCTGTTTATAAGTCATCCAGTTAACAATAATTTGTTATAGCAGTGTGAACAGACTAGGGCAGGGAGTATGGGTCCCTTCAATCTAAGGAAGGTACCAGGGTGTTTTGAAAAGGGGTTTTGAGTAATGACATATTGAGTTGTACAGCTTTGTACTAATTGGGAGAAAAAACTTGTGAATTCATTAGAAAGTACAGGTGATAGTGAACATATTGAACAACATGGATTTGAACTGCATGGGTCCACTTATACACCGATTTTTTTTCAATAAATACATTGAAAAAAATTTTTGGAGATTTGAGACAATTTCAGAAAACTTACAGATGAGCCACACAGCCTACAAATATTGAAAAAAATAAGAAAATGTTAGATATGTTATGAATGCATGAAATATATATACATATTTTCCCTTACTTATGATATCTTAATAACATTTTCTTTCCTCTAGCTTGCTTTATTTTAAGAATACAATATATAATAGAATAGAATACAAAATATATGTTAGTCTGCTGTTTGTGTTATCAGTAAGGTTTCTGATAAACAGTAGGCTATTAGTAGTTAAGTTTTTAAGAGTCAAAAGTTATACATGGATTTTTGACTGTACAGAATGGTCAGTGCTCCTAACCCCATGTCAAAAATCATCTGTATTTGTGAACAAGCAGGGTTTCCCATCCATGTTCTGATGATTTTAAAAAGAGCACAGTCTGTTCCTCTAAAGCAGTCATTTTCAACTGCTATGCTACAAAATTTTTAAATATATTTTATTGATTATGTTATTACAGTTGTTCCATTTCCCTGCTTTATTCCCCTCCACCCTGCATACCCCCTCCCACCCACATTCTCCCTCTATCCCCCCCTTAGTTCATGTCCATGGGTCCTACATATAAGTTCTTTGGTTTCTACTTTTCCTATACTATTCTTAACCTTCCTTTTTCTATTTACTACCTACCATTTATGTTACTTATTCTCTGTAACTTCCCCCTCCCCATTGATAACCCTCCATGTGATCTCCATTTCTGTGATTCTGTTCCTGTTCTAGTTGTTTGCTTAGTCCATTTTTGTTTTTGTTTTTTACATTTGGTTGTTGATAGTTATGAGTTTGTTGTCATTTTACTGCTCATATTTTTTATCTTCTTTTTTAAATTTAAGTTCCTTTAACATTTCATGTAATAAGGACTTGGTGATGATGAACTCCTTTAACTTGGCCTTATGTGGGAAGCACTTTATTTATCTGCCCTTCCGTTCTAAATGATAGCTTTGCTGGATAGAGTAATCTTGGGTGTAGGTCCTTGCCATTCATGACTTCAAATCCTTCTTTCCGCCCCTTCTTGCCTGTAAGGTTTCTTCTGAGAAATCAGCTGACAGTCTTATGGGCACTCCTTTGTAGGTTACTGTCTCCTTTGCTCTTGCTGCTTTTAAGATTCTCTCTTTATCTGTAATCTTGGCTAATATAATTGTGATGTGTCTTGGTGTGTTCCTCCTTGGGTCCAACTTCTTTCGGGACTCTGAGATTCCTGAACTTCCTAGAAGTCTATTTCCTTTGCCAGACTGGGGAAGTCCTCCTTCCTTATTTGTTAACATAAGTTTTCAATTTCTTCATCTTCCTCTTCTCCTTCTGGCACCCCTATGATTCAGATGTTGGAACATTTAAAGTTGTCCTGGAGGTTCCTAAAACTTTCCTCATGTTTTTGAATTCTTGTTTCTTCATTCTGTTCTGGTTGAACATTTATTTCTTCTTTCTGGTCCAAATCGTTGATTTGAGTCCCAGTTTCCTTCCCGTTACTGTTGATTCTCTATACATTTTCTTTTATTTCACTTTTCATAGCCTTCACTTTTTTCTCTATTTTGCAACCATACTCAACCAATTCTGTGAGCATCCTGATTAAATGATACATCCTGAACTGTGCATCTGATAGGTTGGCTATCTCTTCATCACTTAGTTGTATTTTTTCTGCAGCTTTAATCTGTTCTTTTATTTTGGTTATTTATTTATTTATTTAGCTTCAGTATGCCTGTCACATAGTAAGGGGCAGACCCTTAGGTATTCGTCAGTGTGGGACAATCCACCTCCCTGAGTTGTGGCACTGAATGTGGGGGAGTGGTCTAAGAGGGAACAGTTTGGCTTGTTCAGCTCTCTGCTGGCTTTCAGTCACTTCCCCTGCTACCCAGAAGTGAACTGGGCCCTTCTGGTGCTGATTCCGAGGTGGGTGGATTTGTGTAGGTTTTAGAACCCTGTGGGTCTCTACAATGAACTTGTCTGTGAGGCTGAGAGTTTCTCCCACTGCCTCAACCCCTACAGAATTTTTCAATCAGAGGTTTTGAGGCTTTATGTTCCTGTGCTGGAACCTTGGATTGTGCGGTCCGTCTTGCTTCCCAGTTGTTCCTCCCAGTTTATCCTCACATAAATGTGGGACTACCCACTCTGCCAGCCACCTCCTCACTTGCCCTGGTCCTCCAACTGAAGCCTTGTTGAGAGTCCTCTTCACCCCAACTACCTGTCTCCACCCCTTCTACCGTTATGTACGAATGTTTCTTCTTTAACTCCTTGGTTGTCGGACTTCCATACAGTTTGATTTTCTGTCAGTTCTGGTTGTTTTTGTTTTTAAATTTATTGTTGTCCTTCTTTTGGTTGTGGGAAGAAGCACAGTATATTTACCTATGCCTCCAGTTTGGCTGGAAGTTTGTTGCAAAAAATTTTTAAATGAAATACCTGACTATTTAGTCAAGTGTGCTGACCTCCATTCCCTTAGATTGTCACATTTTTTAAAAATGAAGATATCAATTAAATTCATTTGATCTATTGTGTCATTTAAGACAACTCTCTTCTTGTTGATTTTCTGTCTGGGAGATCTACCCATTGAAGTCAATGGGGTGTTAAAATTCCCGACTATGACTATATTCCTGTCATTGTCTCCCTTTATGTCCATCAAGATTTGCTTTATATATTTAGGTGCACCTATGTTGGGTGTATAAATATTTACTAGGAAGAATTAATATCATTAAAATATCCATACTACCCAAAGCAATCTATAAATTCAGTGCAATTCATACCAAGATTCCAATGACATATTTCACAGAATAAGAACAAATATTTCAAAAATTTGTATTGAACCACAAAAGGCCCTGGATAGGAAAAGAGATCTTGAGAAAGAAGAGTAAAGTTGGAGGAATCATGCTATCTAATATTAAACTATACTATAAGGCCATAGTAATCAAAACAGCATAGTGCTGGCATAAAAACAGACATATATATCAATGGAATTGAATAGAGAGCCCAGAAATAAACCTACACCTTTATAGTCAATTAATATTCGACAGAGGAAGCTAGCATATACAATGGGA
>VMDR010029616.1:0-12676 GCA_007922815.1 Macrotus californicus
GGGGGTGGGGGGAGGAAATGGGACAACTGTAATAGTATAATCAATAAAATATATTTTAAAAAAATAAATAAAAATATCAAAAAAAAACCATTATAGATGGGTCCTACTCATGACCACCAATCTGAAATGAACACTGTCTAGGCTTCTCAGACTTTCATAAACCAACTCCATTTCTCCCATCCCATCTCAGCAAATGATCTCACCTGTTGTTTAAAGAGAGAATGAAAACTTATGGAATGAGATCTACCATCATGTACCACCATAAAACAGAAGAAAGGAAATCCATCATTTATCTATACCCATGCATCTAGCCATCTACATATTCATCCATCCCTTTACCCATTTACCCACCCACCCTTTCACACACCTACTTGTCCATCCAACTATCCATTCATCTACCCATTCACATATCTGTATTTCCTTCCTTCCTTCCTTTCTTCCTTCCTTCCCTCCTTTTATCCATCTACATATTCATGTATTCATCCATCCATCCACCCACATATCCATTCAACCACCCACCTACCTACCCACCCATCTAATCCATTCATTCTACCTGCCTTGCTTCCCTCTGGTTACAGCATCATTAAAGGCCACTTCCTGAATCTGTTTTTGGATGCCTTCCCTTCCCACCTTTTTAGGAAACACAGACACTTGCAATTTTCCCTTTACTTCCTGTACATTCAATTTTTCCTTCTCAGGTGAATCCTTCCCACTAGCTTTTTACACATGCAAGTCTCTCTCTCTCAGTAAAAACCCTTTTCCCTGACTCCAGGTCTTTCTCTCATCTTGCCCTTTCTCATTATCTTCCCCTTCAGAGTCAAAAACTTCACAAGTTCTTGTTTTCATGTTTTAATTGCACATTTGCTTTTTACTTCCTCCAAGCTTGCTCTGCTCCTGTTACTCCAGACAATGTTCTCTGATATCACCAATACCTTTCATGTTGCCAAACCTAAAGCACAGACTATCTTCCTCATCTTGTCCTCTCTATAGCAGTAAAAGCTCTCGTCCTCCTGTGTTAATCATGTGCCTTGTTGTTCACTTCTCTTTTTCTCCAATGCCCCTCACCCCGTTCCATACTCCAGGTGCCTGGCCTCAGCAAACCACATTTCTCAAGCTGCTGCCAAGTGAGTTCAAGCACTGGGAAGTCCTGGAGGGAGATGGGAAAATAATGAATCAACATAATTCCTCTGTGCTTCAGACTGCATTTCCAGGAGTGGTTGCCTGTCCTGGATCCCAGTTTACCCTGGGCCGTCCTGATGGTTTTAGTTCCTGGATAATTTGCTTTTATGTTTTCTCCCCCTGCTGGCTGACTCCAATTTCACAGCTTTGAAATACAGAGCACATCAGGGCAGGCTTTTGAATAATCAAGTACATGATTGACACAGGGAATATACAGTACTGACTGCTATGGAGAGGTCAAGATGGGGATGTGTGCATTGGGTTTGGCAATATACAAGGTAACAGTCACCTCATCTTCCCTTTGTCAGACCATCTGGCCTTAGGGATTTCAGTTTCCTGTCTGCTGCTAATCTCTGGGTTGCCTCACTATTTCTTGTGTGCACCCTCAGCTCTTCTAATACTTCTGTAACTACTGTTTCATATTCAGTTCCCTCCATTGGACTTGGGTAGGCTCTCTCCTAACTGGATGGTATCAGCTCATCTGCGGGCCTCTGTAGGTTCCCTCTCCTCCTTTCCTTGATGTTTGCTGCTCAAGAGTCTGACCTAGAAGGACATGAGAGAGTCCTGGAAGGAGATCTGAGGAGAGAGGGAGGAGAATGAGATGGGTATTATTTATTCCCCTGCTCTTCCTTGTAGCTGGCTGTGTCCTTGCCCCAAATTACTACTCTTCTCAAACAGCCCTCTCTCCACACTGACCTTTGGGTCTGATAAATGCTCCACGCCCCTACTCCCAGGCCCTTAAAGCCTAGAGATGGTAACAGCAATGCTGTGCTCCCTATGACCAGTGCTACCTTCTTTTCATTGGTGTCCTAGTTTCTAGTCTCTCCACCTCATGTCTCTCAAACACAGAGTCTGCTGTTCCTTTCAGCCACTGTACTGCTTCCCATATGCCAAGGCCAAGACTAACAGTGAGCTGGGACAGAGTTTTCAACAAGGCCAACTGTTCCTTTAAGCTTTTTGGTGCTAAATGGTTATTCAAATGAAATTATAATGATGGCCAATAGAAACTGATTTTAAAAAATCAATTGTGATAAAATAACACAAAATTTTCCATCTTAATCATTTTTAAATGTCCAGTGGCATTAAGTACATTCATATTGTTGTGCAACCATCACCACTGTCCATCCTGAGAACTTTTTCATCTTCCCAAACTGAAACTCTGTGCCCATTAAACACTAGTTTTCCATTCCTACTCCCCTGAGCTCCTTGCAACCACCATTCTATTTTCTGTTTCTATAAATTTGACTCTTCTAAGGACTTCATATAAGTGGAATAATATAGTGTTTATTCTTTTGTCTGGTTTACTTCACTTAGCATAGTGTCTTTAAGGTTCACTCATGCTGTAGTGTGTGTGTCAGAATTTCCTTTCTTTTTGAGGCTGAATAATATTTCAAGAAATTGATTTTTTAGATGTTCTCACTTTGCAAAATAAACAGTTGGCTACTCAGTGTCACCCAAATGCTTCTAAAATGGCCTGGCCTATAAAATCACATGTCTAGCTACCACTGGACCTCAGTATAAAATGCAGATTCCTTGTCCTTTGTCGCAGGTCCTCAGGACCCAAAGCTTCTCCATTTCCTCTTAATCAGCTACATGGCAAGCATGATGAGTCATGTTTCTCATCATTCCTTAGAAACCACCTCCATGTCCTTGCCCCTGTGTTCATTCTTACTTTCTCTTCAAATGGAATCTTTATCATTTCTTTAAAATTTAAATTCATTCCAGTCCTGCAGGCCTTATCTTCCCAAGGAAGCCTAATGCACCCCAGGCTGCCTTGTTTAATGCCTTCCTTCTGATGGTTCACATCACTCCCCCATCTTTGATGTTGCTGTGTCTGCATGTTTATCTCCCACATTGGGCTACCTGCACCTGAGGGAGACTGCACGCGACTCTCCTATTCTCATTTGTTCCTTTGCAATGAGCTCCTGGGGGCTATTTTCAGGCCAGGAGCTATCATAGGCACTGAGATAAAAACACAAAACAACCCCGTAAGGGTCAAAAGGATCTGCCTAATGCTGGTAAGGCTCTCACAAGAGAATGACTGTAAGCTTCCTGACCATCCACTTAGTCCTTCAAAAACATTTTAGTTTGTGACTCTAAATTCTGAAATGTGTCTTGGTTCAAAGTCTAGACCTTTATTAAGGCTAACTCCTATTTATCTTTATATTTGTTATGAGCTGAATGTTTGTGTCTCCTCTAAATTCATATGTTAAGGACTCTTAAACCCCCAAATTAATGGTATTAGGAGGTCAGGACTTCAGGATGTAATTAGGCAGTGAGAGTAGAGCCCTCAGGAAGGGGTCCTTTATAAAAGAGGCCCCACTGAGCTCATGTGAGAACACAAGAGAGGTCTGTGACTCAGAGGAGGGTCCTCACCCAACCATGGTGGTACCCTGATCTCAGATTTCTAGCTTCCAGTACTATAAGAAATAAATTTCTGTTTATAAGCCACCCAGTGTGTATAGTGTTATACCAAACAGAATGGACTAAAACTATGTAAAATCACATGTTGGTCATTTTAAGAGGGTATATCAAAGAAATACCGAATATATCCTGAATTCCAGGTTCCTATTAGAGAGAGGTCCTAAGGGATGAGATATCAGGTGATACTGTGACTAATTTACAAAGCAAAGTAGAAGCATGGAGTGCTCTCATTTTGCATGTGAACAGGAAGTCACAGAAGTTGAGCAAAAGAGGAATACTGGCCCCAAAATTGAAAAGAAAGTTCAAGTCATATGCTCTGCTTGTTTTGATTTCCCAAAGGTCATAGACCTTGGCAAGTTAATGTTTCCTTTGCAGGGTACACATAGCACTACCCAGGTACTAAGTTCCCAAAGGACAAGCTGAATCACCCTTATATAACCTTTTCATAATGGAAAGTAATTCTATCTCTCTATTCATTTGGTCACCCCCTCCATGTGGCTTTGAGCAGACTTATCCTATCCTCTAACCTGGCCCTGGATTGCAGCAGTGGTCCCAACCCCTTGACCAGAACATAAGATCCTCCCAGCCACCTAGGGGTCTACAGAGAGCTCAGGCAGAGGCTCTCTCTGTTGGGTGCATCCTCAATCCACACTCAGCCATTGGTACCTTTTTTGAGTCAGGTTCCATGCAAGGCTCTGGGGCCCACAGATGAAGTAGTCCCTGTCCTTGCCTTCAGAGGCCTTGCAGCTGACAGAGACAAACAAGCATTTGGAAAATTATGTTAGCGTGTAATCTGTGCTATAACTATGGGAATTCTCATGGGAAGAGGGGTTGGGAAGGCTTCCCCCAAAAAGATAATACATAAGCCAATCCCTGAAGCATAAGTTCAGGTAGACGAAGTGAAGGGGCATTCCTGGCACAGTGAACTGAAATGGCGCAGGTGTGTTCAGTATGACTATTCAGAGATTATCATAGAGTTTTAGGATAAAGAAGAGCTGGTTTCTTCCACTCTCTGACCACAGGCCCCATTTCTCTAACTGGTCTACGAAATGATGAATTCAGAAGCTACACACTGTTACGCCCACTATATTTCATTTATCAGAAGCAAGTCACTGAGTCCAGCCCATGCTCAAGGGCTCAAGAAATTGTACTCTTCTTGATGAAGGGAGCATCAAAGAGTTTAAAAATTACTACAGTCCACCCAGTAACTACA
Source organism: Macrotus californicus (assembly GCA_007922815.1). Lineage (NCBI taxonomy): Eukaryota > Metazoa > Chordata > Mammalia > Chiroptera > Phyllostomidae > Macrotus > Macrotus californicus. Next base: position 4,817 of record VMDR010029616.1, read on the forward strand.
CATTATTTACAGTCCTCCCACTTGTGAAACAATCTCCCCTTCCCTAACACTCCACTGTCCCTTCCAAAGCCCCATCCTAGCACAGAATAAGCTCAAAGTCCACAATCTTTGCATCCAAATCAAGTTCTGATATGAAGGAGGTCCCTTGGGTGTATTTCCTTGTGTATCTCCTTGACTGCTGTGGCTTTCAATTTGCCAACCTGTGAGTTCCAGGGACAAGTTGTCTGCACTCCTGTTCCTCGCCTCCTCAGCATACAATGGTGGTATAGGCATACCATAACCATTAGAGATATTGTTCAAAGGGGACAGGTATGGGAGACATACAAATGTCGCTAGTCCCTACAATTCTGAAACACAGCTGGGCTGATGTTGGAAGTTCCTTGATTAGGACTCAGTCTGGCTCTAGCCTCTCTGTGCTTGGTTCCACCCATGGACTCTTTGTTCTGCCCTCAAGTCCTCCTGTTGTATCCATGAAATGTAGCCCATGTTCGTATCTATGTACTTTCTCAGACTGCTTCCTGCCAGTAGAAGTGGGGCAGGGCAGGAAGCGTAGTTTCAGAAGTCTCTTTTCATTTTGTACTATCTCAAATCCTTTTAGTCCAAACTCCAAGCTGACACTGTTTGGCCAATATAATTCTTTTTAAAAACCTGTATGTTTTCTGCAACTCTTACTGAGATTCACTCCTTCAGACAACTCTTCTCTACTTTGGGCTTTGGCTAAACAACAGCTTTAAGATTCCTGGAAGTTCTCGTGTTTCACTGAATACTCTGAGGTGCCACTTTTGATCTTTTTGAGAACTTAACAAAGGATTTTACAGGAACATCCTTGGCTTCATCTTTAGACCATCTTTTGCTGGCATGGCCCTGGACTACATCTTTGCCTGGAAGTTGTTTATTAATTTAACCATCATTTGACATCTGGAAAAGCTGGGAATTTTCAAATCCAGTAAATTTTGGTCCCTTTTAATTTAACAGTCTTTTTGGTTTATCTCTCTTTTCTCACATTTTAATATTCACAAGAAGAAGAAGCCATTCTGCCTGAAAATTTCCTTTGCCAGATTAACTCAGTTCATTTGGCACATTTTCTTTATATATAGCTCTATTACAGATGTCCCCCATTTCCTCCCTTTGCTCCACCCGGCTTCACCACATTATTGTCTGTGTCAATGAGCTATGTATGTATGTTCATTGACTATCTCTCCCTGACCTTCCCACCCCGATCCCCTCTGATATCTGTCAGTCTGTTCCAGGTATCCATGCCTCTGGTGTAATTTTGTTCATCAGTTTATTTTGTTCATTAGATTCCACAAATAAGTGAGATCATATGGTATTTGCCTTTCTCTGACTGGCTTATGTCACTTAACATAATCTCTGGGTCCACCCATGCTGCAGCAAAGGGTAAAGGTTCTTTTTCACAAGAGTTCCATTTTTAATTGTTAAAGGAAACTCTGTAGTGTATTCCACAGTGGCTGCACCAGTCTGCATTCCCACCAACAGTGCCTGAGGGCTCCCCTTTCTCCACATCCTCTCTTGCACTTGTTTGTTGATGCATACAGATGGTAACAATTCTGGCAGGAGTGATACATCTCATTTGTGGTTTTAATTTGCATTTCTCTGATAATTAGTGACTTTGAGTATTTTTTTCATATGTCTATAGGCCATCTGTATGTACTCTTTGGAGAAGTGTCTATTCAGGCCCTTTCCATAGTTTTTAATTGGATTGTTTGTCTTCCCGGTATTGAGTTGTATAATGTCTTTACATGCTTTGGAAATTAACCCCCTATCAAATGTGTCATTGGGTGAATATGTTCTCCCATACAGTGGGTTCCCTTTTCACTTTGATGATGGCTTCTTTAGCTGTGCACAAACTTTTTAGTTGGGTGTAGTCCCTTTTGTTTATTTTTTCCTTTGTTTCCCTTTCCCTAAGAAATATATCAGCAAAAACATTTGGCACATTTTCTACTTTCCACGGTTACTGCATGTGGCAACATTGTTAAGCTTTCTTTTTAAACTTCCCTCCTCTCCTGCTCCTCTTAATGAGAAACATAATGGTTTCTTCTTTGATTTTCTAACACATTTTTGGGGTGTCCAATCTCCAAGTCATTCTTTTGCTGATTCCTATTACCACCTATTATTCTGCCTTCTATATTCTAGCTTCAAAATTTTGTCCACACTACTTCCCCATTCCAGACCCCTGATATTCAAGAATTTATTTTACAAATTTTATTGAGCAATTTCTAAACACAAGGCACAACACTAAACGTTGGGAAATTTGGGGGAACTAAGTCTTTGCTCTCAAAATCTAATGGGGAAGAAATGTCAATCAAATAATCTCAGAAGTTGTGATAAAATTACAATTGAGGTGGGTACATCAAGGAAAATTAGAGGCCCTTTCTTCTATAGTCATATAATCTGTCCTAGTGGGTGTGTGCTTAAGGAAATCTTCTCTGAAGATGTGACGTTTAATAAGAAACTTCCTGAAGTATGAATGAGGTTCCCTTGGTGAAGAAGATGAATAGCATGTGGAAAGTTTATGAGTCAGGAAGGTTGTTGTACGTGAAGGATAGCCAGGGGACCTAGAGGCTGGTGCAGGAGCAAGTGGACAGCTCCTGAGAATGGGCTAGAAGCCTCAGTAGAGACAGGTCACCTCAATCTTGGATCTTCACCCTGGCATTGGGCATTAAGCCATTCAACAAACATTTAGCGTCACTGGGCCATCACTGTGTACTGGCCATACAACAGTGAATACGTCACACCAGTTTCCTGCCTTCAAAGGGCTTAGATGTTAGTGGTAGAGACAGATAATAAACAAATAATGAACAAGAAAATCTCAGACATACAGTAAGGAAGTAAAACAGGATGATGTGGCTGAGGAACTTTAGACTGTGTGACCTAGAATAGCTTCTCTAAGCCTCTGCATCAGGTATTTGATATGCAAATCACTATGTGAAGGTGAGAGAGGGCATGCTTCTGTAGTATTTGAGAGAAGAACATTCCAGCAGGGGCCAATGTAAAAGCCCTGAGGCTGGAGCAAGATTGATGTGTTCCAGCACTGAACAGAGAGGTCCAGGGCGCTGGAATTCAGGTAGAGAAAGCCCTGAAAAGCTGTAAAGCTAGGAAGGGCGTAGAGAAGTCCAGCTAAGAATGTGGCAGGAGGGGCATTCCAGGTGGAAGGAGCCACCTAGACAAAGGCTGGAGGTCAGGAAACAATGGACAGATTTTATTCACCTCTCTATTCTTTTCTCCCCCGCACCCTGCCCCCCCCTTTTTTTTTGGTCCAGAGGGGAACAGATAACCCTGCCTGGGACAGGTTTGGTCAGGTTGGGAGCCAGGGGAGGCGTCCACGACATCCAGACTAGGTGAAAGGCAGCGCTAGAGCCAGGGGAATTGCCTAGAAAGGCGAGATAGGCACTGGACAGACAGAAACCCCGATAAGCACCAAGACACGGAGTTACTGCCTTTCTCAGGTTCATAGAAGTTCAGAGGGCAAGGATTTTGTTTGGCTCTACCTGTGCCTACAGCACATGGTAAAAACTTGACACATTATTTTTTGAGTGAGTGGGTGAAAATTACCGGATTTGGCGAGAGTTTCGTCTTACCACTTCAGCCTTGCAAGTACTCAGAACCTCGGGGCGCTTGGGCCTTTTCAAAGCCCTGTGAATTCTGGAAGGGTCGGTGGCAAGTCTTCTGTACCAAAGTAAGCAGGTGCAGAGAGGCTGAGTAATGCGCCCAGCCCCAACTCTTAGTGCGAGTCCTTCCCATCGCAGCCCAGATTGACTTTCCGCCCTCCTGCAATCCCCGCCCCTCTTGCCTCCTCCTGGCGTCTCTTCTCTGGCCTCTAGCGTTGGCCGCGGCTCCCAGATTGGCCCGGGCCGGTCCCACCTCTCAGCCTCCCAAGGCCAGTTTGCGCCAGACCCAGCTGCCAGCGCACAGCTCTCAGAGATCAGTTCAGGCCCGCGACGGTTGTCCTTCCGAGCGAGGTGAGTACCCCGTACCCCGATCCGCCCCACTCTCACCCAGGATAGCAGGCTGCCCCAGCCCGCTGCTCCGCGGGCTCCGGGCGCTATCTAAGCTCAGGGGCTCCTGCAGGGCTTATGAGCATCATCACCACAGGAATGCGGGGGCCTGGGGTCCGCATCCGGGGTTCTCATTGGGGCAGTGGAGTCTCCAGTCCGGCCTACGCTTTTCAGGCTAATGGGCCGCGGCAGGGGGCTGGGTAGGAACTCGGGGCAGAACACTTAATGGAACACACACTGCCCCTTCGGGTGGGCGTTGTAGACCGTGCATACAGCAGAGAAAACTCAGGTTTGGAGAGAAAAAGGACAAGCCGAAGGCGAAACTGACAGTTTGTGACAGAGGGATAACCTATCCACCTGGGCCGTCTGCCTTCTTTCCTAAGTTCCTTACCCCCTCTAGGGACTGGGAAAGCTACCCCCTAATTGGTCCTGTACGAGAGGTAGAGAAAACCTTCAAAAGCTGTAAGGCTGGGAAGGGCATAGAGAAGTCCAGCGCTGGATGTGGCAGGAAGGGCATTCCAGGTGGAAGGAGCCACCTAAACAAAGGCTGGAAGTCAGGTTACGTGCAGATGTATTCTCCTCTGTATTCCTTCCTCCCCCACCTTTATTTTGGTCCAGAGGGAAACAGATAACCCTGCCTGAGACAGGTTTGGTCAGTTTGGGAGCCAGGGGAGGGGTCCGTGTCTAGGTGGAAGGCAGCGCTAGAGCAAGGGGAATTGCCTAGAAAGGCAGGATGGACACTGGGCAGGCAGAAACCTGGATAAGCACCAAGACACACAGTTACTGCCTTTCTCAGTTTTATATACGTTCAGAGGGCAAGGATTTTATTTGGCTCTACCTGTGTCTACAGCACATGGTAGGAACCCGAAATCCCGCAGGACCCCACAACGTGATTCTTGGGGTTGCCCTACTCAGAGCCCAGCCCCCTCCTCCTCCTACCTGTTTGGGCCCCTCATTTGCCATCTTCCTAGGAGAGACAGAAATCTCTCCTAGGTGCAGACAGAGACAGAATTTAACAAGTATTCCCAGACTTGTAGTTAAGAGGTGTGGGTTCTCACGTCCCTCCTACTCCTCCCTACTCTGTGACCTTAGGCAAATTTATTAAGCTCTGAATCTTAGTTTCTTTGGCTGAAATTACAAAGGATGATAAAAAATTGTGCAAACCTCCTAAAGTTGCTTGAGAATTGCATGAGATTATGTACCATGTCTGGCCCTAGGAGGCCCTCCATGGAACTTGACTGGTTACTAACCTTTGCAACAATGTTGTGAGACCGTCCTGTGAGGTTCCTTGTAGAGACAAGTAAATTGAGGGTCTGAGATGGAGGCGATTTGCCACGGTAGAAACCAGCTCTACAGCTTCTGGTGGTCTAGGTATCCTCACTTGCCAACTGTCCCCTGTGCCCAGGACATTAGGAAAGACACTCCTCCAGTGGACGCTGGCTGTGGGAGGGAAAAGTGTGCTGCTAGCAATGTGCCAAGCTGAACAGGCTGCTGAAGAGGAGTTAGCTTTGGGCCCTCCAAAGGGTGATAAGAGGAATGGGACACCTTGTGGGTGAGTGAAGGCTGAACGCCTGGCAGCTCAGCTAAGCCTCTGCTCTCGAGCTGCATTTCTTAGTGGGCCACAGGACTACGTCATAACAGGTGACTCAGCTGCTGCTCCTGCACAGCACAGCTCCACTGGCTTGGGGGTAGAAGACCTGGGAAGCGTTTACAGTCCTATGGCTGCCAGGGCAACCCACAGCGTCCCCACGCACCGTCTGGGACAGGGACACTGAGTAATGCCAACTCACGAAGGGGGCAGAGGCTGGGAGGCTGGGAGGCTGCCAGGTGGCCCACACGGGCTCTTGTAGTCTCTTCTTCCCGGCCCCTTCCGTCGTTGCACCGGGTCTTTCTTCCTCCAAGGGCCAGTGGTTGGCTTAGGCCCCTCCCACAGCTCCTCCACTGTCACCACAGCCCCACCGGGTTCCAAGGGAATCTTCTTTGTACCCCTTTATTTTTCTACAAGGAATGCATGCCCGATGTAGAAAAAAAGACACTCTGGTAAGAAAAAGATCATTGCAGTCTCAAAAACAAATAATAACAATCCCAGACTGCCCCCAAATATATCCAGTGACTTTTAATATCCCTGTATGAATCCTTCAGACTTTGAACTGCGATTACGCATATACAGGTGCTTGCACACACACCTGAAAAAATTGTAGAGGCGTGTTACTTGTCGGGGTGTTTTGGCTCAAATTCTTGGGAATGAAACAGGTCATGTTATTTCTAACTGCTGCCTGGCTTACACAGTGTGAATGTATCATTATTTTAAAATAGTCAAGTCTTTATTTGCTAGTTTAAGCATAATTTAGAAGTGAAATTGCTGAGTCTGAAGAAATATTTTTAGAATTTTGGTATTTATTGCCAAATTTTCCTCCAGAGAGTCTGCACCAGTTTATCAGTGCACCAAGCTGTCTGTCTGCTGTGTGCCACTGTCAGCGGCACACAGGGCTGCCCGTTTTCTGCGGCCTTGCCAACGTTGGATACGTGTATTGTTCAGGTATCTCCCAGTTGTGTGGGAGAAAAAGAGTCCCGTGTTTTATTTTACATGTGTTAAAATTACCTGTGATTTGAACATGTTTTTAATAGTCTGTTAGCAATTTATTTGAAAATTGTTTCAGAAATATGAAATTTTCATGTATGAAAGTTTATCGCACACTTTCTTTTATATATCTCCTATAATGTCAGGTTTGTAAAGCCCAAAATGTATCCGTATTTTTAATACTTTAACATTTTCTTTCTATATTTAATATTTTAAATATTTTTAAACCCAGTTAAACTGTATTTTGGAATAAGATGTGAACCACAGAGCTAGATTTATTTGTCTAATTAATGAAATTATAGGTTTTTTACAACAGTTTTTGAAAACTTCTGTGCTCCACTTGTCAATTTCTCCCTTTCCTTCCAAACCCCTGGCAACTGCAGAGCTTGCAGCTGCCGCCCTCGCTTTGCCATTTGGAGACTGTCACATAGTTGGGATCATACAGTACACAGCCTTTTAACAGTGGCGTCTTTCACTAAGGAATATGCATTTTAGGTCTCTTCATGTTTCTTCGTGGCTTGATAGATCATTTCTTTTTAGAGGTGAATAACATTTCATTGTCTGGTTGTACCCCAGTATATTATCGATTCTCCTACTGAAGGATATCTTGGTTGCTTCCAAGTTTTACTGACTATGAGCACAGCAGCTATAAATTTCCATGTGCAGGTAAAATTTATCTTTTGTATAAGACATAAGTTTTCAACCCCTTTAAGTAAGTACCAGGGAGTGTGATTTCTGCATTATATGAAAAGAGTATGTTTACTTTTGTAATAAACAGCTAAACTATTTTCCAACATGGCCATATCATTTTGCATTTCCATCATCAATGAATGAGAGTTCCTGTTGCTACATATTCTTGTCAGCACTTGGTGTTGTTAATGTTTTGGATTTTAGTCATCTAAAGGTGTGTAGTGGTATGTTATTGCTGTTTTAATTTGTAATCCTTAATAACATAAGATGTCGAGCATCTTTTCATATGCTTTTTTGCCATTTGCATATCTTTTTTTGTTAGGTGTCTGTTCAGGTCTTTCCACCATTTTTCAATTGGGTAGTTTGTGTTTTTTTTATGTTGAGTTTTATGGTTTCTTTGTGTAATTTGAATACCAGTCTTTATCAGATATGTGTTTTGCAATAGTTTTTCTCTCTCAATGGCTTCCTTTTATTCTTATAACAGTGTGTTCTGAAGAGCAGAAGTTTTCATTTTTATTGAAGTCCATTTTATTATTATTTTTCTTTCATGCATTGTCCTTTTGGTGTTGAACC
>VMDR010029617.1:0-12675 GCA_007922815.1 Macrotus californicus
AACAAATAGCAAAATAAATCCCTCTCTAAAGAAGACATACAGGTGGCTAATAGATATATGAAAAGATGCTCAACATCACTAATGGGAGAAAAATGCAAATTAAAACCACAACGAAATATCATCTCACACCTGTCAGAATGGCTATCATCAATAAATCAATAAAAGGCAAGGTTTGGCCAGGATATAGAGAAAAAGAAATCTCAAGCACTGTTGGTTTGAATGCCAATTGGTGCAGCCACTGTGGAAAACAGTGTAGAGCTTCTCAAAAAAATTAAATACAGAACTACCTTATGGTCCAGTGACTCCACTTCTAGATATATATCCATAGTAACCTAAAACACTAATTCAAAAGGATACATCACCCCATGTTCACTGCAGCATTATTTACAATAGCCATGATATGGAAGCAACCCAAGTGCCCATCAATAGATGAGTGGTTCAAAAATGTTGTGACACCTAACAGATACACAATGGGATATTACTTGGCCATAAAAAAGAATGAAATCTTACCATTTGCAACTGCATGAATGGACTTAGAGGGTATTATGCTAAGTGAAATAACCTATGATTTCATTTGTATGTGGAATGGGAAGTAGAGAATAAATGAGTAAACAAAACAGAAACAAACTCACAGATAAAGAGAAAAGACCGGTGGTTGCCAGAGAGGAGGGGTGTTGGAGGACTGGGTGAAAAAGGTGAAGGGATTGGGTACAAACCGGTAGTTACAGAACAGTCGGGGGGAAGTAAATTACAGCACAGGGGATGTAGTCAATACTAATTGTAGGAACTACATATGGTGCCAGGTAGGTACTCGGAGTATTGGGAGGAACACTTTATAAAGTATATGATTGTCTGACTACTATGCAGTACACCTGCCACTAATGCAAAATAATACTGAATGAAAACTTTAATTGAAAAATAAAACTAAAAATAATATTTTTTACCTATTTGAATATTATAAATGCCTTTCACATTGCTAAAAACAAATAACAAAGAAACAAAATATGGGAACTATAGCATTAAAATTTGGCATAATAAATATATATTGAACATTATATCATCCAAAAATATAAGAATATGTTTCAAACCCAAATGCAATACTTACATGCAAAAATGTTCATTTCTCTTTTTTTGCCAAAAATATCTGTGTCAACAAATTTCAAATAATGATGAAAATGTTCCCTGGCCACATTTAGGCAATAAACCAATTTTTTAAAAGGTAAAGAGAAAATTATCACATGTTTGTGGAAGAGGAAGAGGTTGAACACCCCAACAGTGAAGGAGAAATCACTTAGGTGAGAATCAGACTGATGCTATTAAAAGTTCTGAAGCTCGAATTGTACCAGAAAACAGGCCTATCTGTGAATCAAGGACCTGTCCCTTCACTCTGTCTCTGGCTGTGGTCTGTGGAGGGTGGAGGGCAGAGGGTAGAGCTGGAGACGGCCTCCTCTGGCTGGTGAGGCAGGTGTTGTTTGGCCAGGGCACCTCTCTGGGAAAGGAGGTGGCTGTGCGTAGTTATTAGCCAGCCTTCAATAGCATCTAGCAAATAGGGCATGGACTGGAAAGAGCACCCCAAAGAGCTCCAGGAGCATCCTCATCGAGGAGCAGCACCAAAACAATAAGCAATCTTTCCTTTCTCCTTTGTCCAATGAGAGACACAGTGTGCTGGTCTCGATGAGACCCAAGGAGATCTAGCATCTCACAGAATGTTGTTACACAGTTATATTCTGGTCATTCCCAGGTCACAGAGTGGTGAATTATTTAATTCTAAACAAATTATATTCTTCCCACATTCCTTGGATTTGTTAACACTTAATATGTGCTTATCCATACCTTTAATGTGATCTGAAAATTTGCATACATTAAGGACATGTATTAAGTGACAATAGTAGGACTGTCACACAATTTACACAGTACAACTTTGGTATATTTAAAATTCACTATATAGCTTTCTAAAATTTCTGAATTTCTTTTTTAAAACCATCCTTTTTTCCGATATTGATTTAGGAGTTACGTTCTACAAAAGTGAGTCAAACAACGCCACCAGAGCAGATTGTCATATCACTTCAAAGGCAACTCCTTGGGAAGAAATTATAAAAATATGTCAAATCCCAGTTCCTTGTCTGCCTTCTCCCTTTCTAAAAAAAACTTCCAGAAGAACTAAATATTCAAACAACACCAACAGACTTTTTGAAACTTTAACGTGTTATTAATAATAAGATTATTTTGCATGTTAGACCTTCAGATTTTAACCCATAAAATAGAATTGCCTTAGAAATATCAGGTAAGAAAAAGAATAAAATGTCAGTTTCTTCTTTCATAAGAGTCTGAAGTGAAAAGCATTTTAGGACAGTGGGAGCCTTCATCTATGACAGATGGAGTTTATAAAAGCTGACTCCACTGGCTAGTGACTGGGACTCTAGAATAATTGGCACGAAGCCTTTTTCAGTGGCATCTCACTCTGGACACTTCGCAAGTGGTCTATCTACTCTAAAGCCACAGGTCAGGTTAGGAAGTCCAGGCTTTTAACAGGTCACTTCAAACAGTAGTAATAACACTGGCAATGCAGTAAGTCATAACTAAAGCTTCAATGACATTGAATTCTATCACTTTTCTAAACACTTATTCATTTAAACTGTAAAACTCAATATTTTAAAGATAAATATACACAGGCATAGAGAGTTAAGTTGCCCACCTTCACCTAGCTAACACGCACTGACTCTGAGATTCAAATGAGAAGTATGGTGTCCCATGGGACTTTTCCGTGTGCCAGATAGACTTTTAAGAAGTTGTGTCTCTTAGTCTGGGAGAGCAGCAGGGAAAGCCATACCTATCCTATGAGGAGAGAAGAAACAGTGCCGAGAAACACGTGACAGCGTTGGAAGTTGCAAGTCCCACGCTACCCACAGGCAGGAAACCAACGTTCCACACCCAGATTTCATCAACAACAGCAAATGCTTTGTGACAACAGAAAATAACCAGCACACTTTTGCATAATATTTTTTCAGGTTTCTTGAGGTACGATTTATATCCAGGAAAGGTATTTAGATGTACAGGAGAATTGTAGCACATGTTTGATGTAGTCACACAAACACCACCAGGGTTATAAAGACATAGAATATTTCTGTCACGTCTAAAGTCGCCTCTTGTCCTTTTGTAGTCAGTCTCTTTCACCCAGATCCTAGCACCTGGCAACAGGGATCTGACTTCTGTCCCTGTAGTTTTACTTTTGCATAAGATTAAATGTAATGTTTTTGATTAACAAAACATGAATAATTTATTAATTTCACTCCCCCCACATCTAAGAAGGGAGCGCCGTGCCCTTCACTTGCACCAGGGACTATGGAGCAGCTACCTTGGCCTGGCCTGGCTCTGGGAAAGGATGAGGTTGGGTGTGGCCCCATCCAAGGTGGGACGTGCTGGTTCTGTTTTTTGTTTCCTTTGTGTTTGTTTTCTCTATTATTTGTGGGAAAGAAAAATGTGAGCAAAGCAAAAGGAAGTGGAAAATGGAACCAAATTCCAGTGTTCCCAGCCCAACCATCCCTCACTCAGTGGTGTGAAACCCGTAATATGCCTAGTGAACATGTCGCTTCTTCAACCTCTAATGTTCTTCACATAAAATAAAATCTTGAAACTTGAAAAAATAAACTGTTTTTAATAAACTGTAGAAAAATTAATATGCTATATGAGGGGGGACCCCCAAAACAGAATTTATTTATAAAATACTGCATATTTATTCTTACAGACTTACATTCTTACTTCAGTCACTTTCAGTGCTCTCCTTTTGATGCAATACACCTTTCGAGAAGTTTTCTCTAATGCTCAAAACAGTTCTTGAACTTGTTGATTTTGATGCCTTTTAGAGCTTCTGCCATTTTTCATTTCACCTCTTCCACATCAGCAAAATGTTTTCCTTTGAGGACTCTTTTCATCCAGGGATACCAAAAAAAGTTGCTCAGGGCGAGATCAGGTGAATAGGGACGGCAGGGCATGGCAGTCATGCCGTTTTTGGTCAAAAACTGCTGAACACTCAGCGCTGTGTGGGCAGGTGCGCTCGTAAATCACCTATCATGAAATGGCCAAATGTGTTGAAAAAGTCTTCAAAATAAATTCACTGAAACCAAACACAGCCTCTCACAACAATGCTGGGTGGTGCACCGAAACAGATGGCTTCCCAAAACACTCACCTAGCGGGAGGAAGCCTGTGCTAGAAGGGACCTACCCTCCTGAAGATTATTCTGGTTTTCTTGGGGTTCCCCCCTCGGATGCGTTCAGGATGATAAAAGAAACATAAACCCCATTTAACTTTTGACTAAAAGAACTGAAATTATAAAAAGCTTGGTGTAAGTGTACTGAGTGAAAAACATCGTGTTATCTTGCAATAATCCTTTTTGAAAATATAGTAACAGAATTCACTTCCTTTCCACAGACACAGGAGGATCTCCATAGTAGCAATAAATGGAGGCCCTTGAGTTTTAGAATTATAAAGAAAAACTAAATTCTGGCATCTATAACTTATTTAATTCTTCATATATCCTGCAATCCATTTATAGCATACTTACTGTGTGTCAGTAACCATGTTAAGAAGTGTGGATCCTTCTAATCTTGTTACAGAACTGAAGGGGTTTGTTTGCCTGCATGCACCAAAGTCCAATAAGATGCTAGCAGGAGTTTTTGTTTGCTTATTTGTTTGTTTGCTTGATTTCTTTACCTTTTCCACCCAGGCCCCCAATCCCCTCCCTTCTGACAGCCAGCAGTCTCTTCTCTGTATTTATGAGTCTGTTTTGTTTGTTAGTTAATTTTGTTCATTAGATTAAGCAAAAAAAAGAAAAAACAAACAACATTGACAATAAAACCCTCATAGGCACAGATAACAGTATGGGTTGATTACCAGAGGGAAAGGGGGGTCGAAGGAGACTTACCTGGGGGCTGAACGCACAATACGACATACAGATGATGTATTATAGAATTGTACACCTGAAAGCAATATACTTTTATTAACCAATGTCAGCCCAATATGTCACCCCAATAAATTCAGTAAAGAAAAAAGATACCAACAGGAGTTTGCAGCAAAGAAAGTAGAGAGTTTTTTTTTTAATTAAGGAAATGGCACCAAGCCCAGAGACACAGGTACCCCTGATGGCACACTCAGAGACAGATTATACATGGGAAAATAATTAATCAGGATGATTAACAGAGTTAATTGTTTGGGGACAGGATTGGGAGTAACATCATGGTATCAGGTCCTGTTGTCAGCCGTGGCACCATGCTATCTAGTTTCATGAGGGTGTGTTCGGGAACTGGCAACTGAGGTCAAGATGATATCTTCAATCTGACTGAAACTCTGCTCCCTTGAGCAACAAAACTGATGCTTCGTTCTTAAGACAGTTTGACTCCGACTGGAATCTGATGTCCTAAGGGCCTAATGGTTAGGGGAGTGGGTGTGCAGTATGTCATGGTGCTGTGATTAGACTGGGTAACGCTAGCTTGAATCAAGGAAAAAGCCATATTAAAGAAATGAAGTTCCTGTGTAGTTATGATAATAGAATACAAAAAAATATAGAAAAATCATTTAATTGTCACATCTTTGTCTTTAGAATTTTTCAAATATTTTTCAATCAAGAAGTATTGATTTTCACTGACAACGTCTTAACTGAATCACTTGTCATATTGTTACTAGGTGGAATTATTATTTACTCCACTAGTACCGTCAATCAGCAATATTCACTCCTTACCAAAGTCATAACTAGCACATTACCATTTCCATAGCAAATATTAACCAGCAGGTATTCTACTATGATGCCTGAACTCCATGAGCTAAATTGTATTGACTTATGATGCACATTAATTAAGTAGAAGTCTCCAGAGTTTGTTGATATATGGCAGTTGTAATTCTGCTTTTACTGATCATACATTAAATTGTAATAAGGTGAGAAACACCCCTTTAATAAGTAAATGAAAGCTTACTCTGCTTGAATAATTTCAATTTAGAAATTAATGTGTTAACATGGCCCGTGAGTCACTACTTGTCTTCTCCAAATAAGCTCTTGTGACAGAAGTACAATGAGCTTACTTCACATATTTTACTGCCCTCTGGCTGATAAAGCTTCTGACAGAATAAGAGATTAGTTAACATTCAACATATGTTAATTAATGTACTTTATTAAAATGTGTTATTGTTGCCTTTATTCATTCTTAGTACTTAATTCACTGCTGTAGGGGATATAATAAAACTATTAGGGCTTAGCAAACAGTCATGAAAACCTCACGTAGCTGAGCTGGATTTTAAATAGTATGATTCCTCCTACGCACCTCTGGCTGCTCAAAATATTTTTTTGATATGTGACAAACATAATTTAAAATGTCATTATGTAAAGAGAATAAAGGAAATTTGCCTACAAAATATATGGGAAATATATCCTAGTGGATCAATTAATGTATTTTAACTATTCTGTGTTAAAAAGATTAAATTTTGTAACTTTATAATGCTTGGGAAAGCCATTTAAATTAGTGATATATGCACTCAGACATACAATAAAACTTTTGTAATCAATATAGTTATTTCTTCTAGAAAACATGCTGACTGATGCCCAGATGTGCTGAGATTTTCTCTTAATTGGATACTCTAAAGTATTTTCATGTACATCTGTTCTCACCAGGTGAATTATTTTGGTTACCAAGAGTCAATTGTGTTAGTTCCTAATTCTTTGATATTGGTCAGGATAAACTGGGCAGAGGTCTGGAAACAGATCAACCCCGAAATCTCAGTGGTTTATCACAAAAGTTCACTTCTTATTTGTGCGACATCCATTGCATGCTGTGTGGCATTTTCAGTAAGGTGCCTCAACTGCTTCCATCAAGATATCACAAGTTGCCAACATGTCACTTGTGTTGTCTTTTCAAAATGTATTTGTAGTGTTTGGGGGGCAGGGTAAGAGAGACTATGAAAAACAAATACATCTTTTATTATTCCAACAGGAGTTCACACACCACAGCCTAAAACTCACCGCCCAGACCTGGTCACATAGTACCAAACAGACCGCAGGGTAGGTTGTGATGTGCAGAAGAACACGTGGATGTTTGGTGAGCATTAAATATTCTTGTGTCATTATATAATGCAATCAAATTTTAGAAATATATGGAATAAAGATAAAAAATTAAGGTATAGCTATCAATAAGGACCAATTTGAAACATTTGGCTAGTCTAGTTGATTTAAAAAAAAAATTAAGTAAGATTTATATAAAAATAAATAAAGTAAGGAAAAGACATTAAAATTTAAAAGGATTCTTTGTGAGTGGTTTTAACGTCTTATTAAACTTTTTAGAAAGTATTACAAATAATCATAATGGATGTATTATAGTGTAACTGGGCAGCAAGGGATCCAGCCACTTGTCACCACATGCACGTAGCAAAGATTTGTGGGGAAGGAAACAGGTTTTCATGAACAGGGTTCCCAGTTTGAGGGGGCTGGAAACATTCCTGCTTAAGGCCCACTGAGCCAAACTCTCTCACAAAGCACAGAAAACCAGCCACACCCAAGGAGATTAAAGCCCAAATCCAAGTCCAGGAGTTCCTCATTATTGCTCATCTGTAGCCTAAGGTTGTTCCTGGAACAGGTCTCCGTCTCTACAACTCCCTGACACTTCTCTCTCTGGTGCCAGAGTTGCCATCGCCTCACAGCAGCTCTTGTCTTTGTCACTGCTCTCAGTTTCGTGCACTGCTCTCAGGGCTAGGGAG
Organism: Macrotus californicus; assembly: GCA_007922815.1. Lineage (NCBI taxonomy): Eukaryota > Metazoa > Chordata > Mammalia > Chiroptera > Phyllostomidae > Macrotus > Macrotus californicus. The sequence goes on from VMDR010029617.1 coordinate 7,739, forward strand.
AGGAAGCAGTCCAGGACCTGTGAGCCCTGCTCCACAGGAGCATATGTCCCAGGATGCGACCCTGACACCCTGACTCCAGGGCACTGGTTTCCAACTAATTGGGCCCAAGGCCCAAGCGATCCCCGTGTTTGCTGCTCCTCCTCCTGTGGGGCAAAGCAAGAGCTGAAAGCGCTTTCTACCCACCGTCTCTTTAAAAGGCCCTCCCAGAATCCCACAAGCACCAGGAGCCAATGGGAGTGTCCACCGTTTCAACCAATGAGGGCTAATGTCAGACACATTTGCCTCTTCCAGGTGCCATCTTGTGTAAGGGAGCAGGGCATCCAGCCCCTACACCTTATGCAGGCTCTGTGCAATCTGTGTCAGAAGCTCTGTTGATTGTTCCTTTGGTGCCTCTCAAGCCCTTTCAGGTGTCCTCTGGAGAGTGCAGCTCTGCATCTCTGCCCCTACTCCTGCTAGCTGCTCTGCTAGTGACGCTGCCTGAGGCAGTCCTCTTCTCCCTGGAGCACCTCCTGCTGAGAAAGCACAGGCTGCTTGGTTGTCAGGGCAACACATGCTGGTTTGTTTACAGCTTTAATTGTTTATAGTTGCATTTGGGGCAATCTCTCTTATGTGGAAGCCCATCCCTTCACAGGGAGGGCAAGCCAATTGTAACCTTCAATGCCTCCTTGGGGTTTTCTCCCAACCCCCTGCCTTCTCCAGTGATTTGGCCTGGCCACTCTGTCACGTTTCTACTAGTTTATGAAAAATAAGAAAATCTCATAGTCACATTCAGATCGTACTAAAAGCAAGGGCCTTGATCTTCTTACCTTATATTTGTAAATGAATATAATATAAGTTAATATCTTTAACGTCCATACTTTTCACTTTTAAAGAAGAGCAATATTTGTGTAGGGTTGAATCCACGTACTGCTTTTCAATTTTGATCAGGTGGTTTAACTTGCCCATGACTCGGTTCCTCATGTGTAAAACAGGTTAAAATAGTATGCATCTCTTCGACTTGTGAAGACTAAAGGAAAAAATACATGGAAAGTGCCATACTGTCGCGGTCCCGTACGGCAGGACCGCGTGTTGTTGTGGAATGCTTGCCCTATACCTCCGGACAAGTGATGAACAAATTCACGCGGACTAAAGGAATCTGGTGAAGAAAAGGGGGATGTGTGTGCACTCTCTAAGTGAGAAACTGCTAGGGCCTGCGTGGCCACTCTCTCAGAAGGAGAGGGCCCCTCCCCCTCCCTGAACAGGCTTTTATTGACACTCCAGGATGGTTCTCATTAACTATGCACTGGTTCACTTTGGGTGGATACCTTTTATAGATAACAGAGGAAAGAATGTTGCCTGTTGCTTCAAAGAGAAAGGTCATTTACAAATGTAAAGGAGAGAAGGCTAAGCTATATTTACATTCATGCTTGGGAAGTCTAGCACAAGTCACAGTAAACTTCTGCTGTCTCCATCCCAGGTAAGGGAGTTTTTGCAAGAGCAAGTTTCAAAGCAGCCTAGGGACAATGCATGCCTGATTCCCCACAGGAAAACTATTCACAGATGTCCCCTGCATGCCAACATGCATCTGTCTGATTTAAGAACAAGAGCTGAGCCACGAGTTCACATTGCACACAAATAGGTTCTCTGTATCGTACCACATAAAATCACTGAATGCATGTAAGCTGTCATTAATTTTGTAGATTTTCAGAATAAGCCACCCTGAGATGTGTCTCAACAATATGCAGATTTTTTTAGCTAAAGACAATTTTAGCTTCTTCTAGCTTTTTATTCTTTTTTATTTTTTTGGATTATGGGTGCAAAAATTTATAAAATTCAATTTTGAAAATATTTAGAATAACAAATGAAAAGACATAAAGATTATTCATATTTAAATTTGATTTTCTGACCCAGAAATAAACCCAAGTCTCTATGGTCAATTAATATTTGACAAAAGGGGCAGAAGCATAAAATGTAGTAAAAATAGACTCTTCAACAAATGGTGTTTGGAGATCTGGGCAGCTACATGCAAAGAAATGAAACTCAATCACCAACTTATACCATACACAAAAATAAACTCAAGATGGATAAAAGACTTAAATATACGTGTGACACCATAAATTCCTAGAGGAGCACACAGGCAGGAAAATCTCAGATATCCCACACAGCAATATTTGCACCAGTATGTCCTGTAGAGCAAGGGACATAAAGGAAAGAATAAACAAATTGGACCTCATCAAAATAAAAGGCTTCTACACAGCTAGAAAAAACAGCATTAAAATGAAAAGAGAACCAACCATATGGGAAAACATATTTTCAAATTATACCTCAGAAAAAGGTTTGATCTTCAAAATATGTAAAGAACTCACACAACTCCACTCCATGCAGACAAACAATCTAACTAAAAAATGGGCAAAAGACTTGAACAGACACTTCTCCAAGGAGGACATACAGAGGGCCCAGAGACATATGAAAAGATGTTCAGCATCACTAGCCATCAGAGAGATGCAAATTAAAACCACAATGAGATACCACTTCACACCGGTGAGAATGGCCATCATAAACAAACTAACAAAGTGCTGAAGAGGATGTGGAGAAGAGGAAACCCTAGTGCACTGTTGGTAGGAATGCAGACCGGTGCAGCCACTGTGGAAATCAGTATGGAATTTTCTCAGAAAACTAAAAATAGAACTGCTTTTTGACCCAGCAATTCCTCTGTTGGGATTATACTCTAAGGATCCTAAAACACCAATTCAGAAGGACCTATGTACCCCAATGTTCATAGCAGCACAATTTACAATAGCCAAGTGCTGGAAGCAACCTAAGTGCCCATCAGTAAATTAATGGATCAAAAAACTATGGCACATTTACAAGATGGAATACTACAGAGGAGAAAGAAAGAAGGAGCTCCTACCCTTCGCGACAATATGGATGGAACTGGAGAGCATTATGCTAAGTGAAATAAGCCAGGTGGTGAAAGACAAAACCATATGATCTCACCTATAAGTGGAACCTAATCAATAAAAGAAACAAGCAAGCAAAATACAACCAGTGACATTGAAATAAAGAACAAACTGACAATAACTAGAGAAGAGAGAGGAGAGGGATAATAGGGGATAATAAGGGAAGGGCCATCAAGGAATATGTATAAAGGACACATGGACAAAACCAAAAGGGGGAAGGTTCAAGGGTGGGAGGTGGGGGTGGGTGGGGCAGGGGGATGTGGTGGAGTGAAATTGGAGACAACTTACTTAAACAACAATAAAAAAACTTTTAAATTTAAAAACTTTAAAAATAAAAAAAATAATTTGTTTTTCTCTTTTGTATTTGAATTACATATAATGATAATTGTGAAAGTTGTTTGTCAATGATCTTCTTGGGACTTCCAACATCTCTCCTCATTGTTCTAAAATCAACTTTAAAGGAATATATCAGAATCCCAAAATTAATAAAAAATACAATTTAATAATAAGTCTTGCATCTTTGGGTACCATTTTTGGGGGAAAACAATCTACAAATTTTGTTGTTTCTCCATTTCCTATTCGCATGCTAACATTAACCAATCATGTCAATTTGAACATATTCAAATTCTACCTTGAAAGAAGATAATTTGAATTTCAAATGATATTTAAAATACACACTTACAAAAAAAGCATTGAATTTACTTTGATCTCAGGTGATACTTGAATCAGGATTAAACATCCTGCCGCAAGTAGATGGAACATTCAGTTCCATGTCTTTGATGAAATCCCCAAATTCCGTTTTTACTATAAGGGAAAATACTCACTTCTGGGAGAGACTAAATATACAGCCCAGATTGCAGCCTCTTTTAAATGCTTGAAATTTGTGGTTGCAAATTCATAACTTCTATAACTGATGGAAATTTTTGAATTGAAAGTATCACACTGCAATTTTATAATCGATCAAAAAGCTTATTTGAAGATAAATTATGTCTGGCTGGTGTGGCTCAGTGGATTTAGCACCAGACTATGAAGAAAAGGGTCACCAGTTCGATTTCCAGTCAGGGCACATGCCTGGGTTGAAGGCCAGGTCCCCAGTAGGGGAAGTGGGAGGGGCTACCACACTTTGGTGTTTCTCTCCCTTTCTGTCTCACTAACCTTCTCTCTAAAAATAAATAAATAAAATCTTTAAAAAAATAAATTATGTAAGCACGACTTTCAGGAGAACCTTTTGCATAAGATTTGTAGTGCCAAATAGATTTTAAACAGAGCAGCTGCTTCCTGAGTGGGATTCCCAATGGTCCTGTGGATAGATCTGTTCCCATTGGTTAGGAGAGTTCCCTTTTATTGTTTCTGACAAGCATAGATGGGTGGTCACAGGTGTGGAAGACGGTTTTGGTTTTTTTAAAGAAAGAAATATCCAAATCTCAGATGATATTGTGATGCTTTCATAGACATCAGAGTAAATAAAATTAGCACTACAGTAAAAAAAATAAGACATCTGAACATATTTTTATATTGTCATCAGTGGGAAACCTGTTTTCTTAAAATAATACATACACATAAATATATATGTAAGAAATATATTTATATATAACACATGAAAGTACTATAAACATGTATAGTAGTTTCATTGTCTATAGTCCACATAACATTCTCATATGCATTAACAGAAATTAATAACTTGTCAACATATTTTATGCATGTATTTATTTATTTAGCTGGTTCACTGGGAGCACCTCATATACTGCACAGTGCATAGAGGGCGCAAAAATGGTACCCAAAGATACAGGACTAATTATTAAACTGTATACTATATTAATTTGGTAATTCTGAAATTCTGATATATTCCTTTAAAGCTGATTTTAGAATAAATCAGGAAGTAAAACATGAAGCAGATGGGCTGAGCAAAACATTTTCATCATGACATTGAATGTTTTAATTCCTATAAAAGTTTACCTCTGGTCACACTTGCTTCATTTGCAGGACTTCACTCTCTGT
>VMDR010029618.1:0-12676 GCA_007922815.1 Macrotus californicus
ATAAAATGTCTGACATCCCAGGTTTGGCTCCAACAAATGACAACTTGACTTCAATCAAATAAATGGCACTAAAAATAATAAGGAAGTGTCTGAAATTAAGAGACTTGAGAGGCACATTTAAATGCAATACAGGACCTTAGTTCAATCCTGGCTCCAAACGGCATGGCTGAGACCATGAGGAAAATCTGAGTGCTGACTGGGTACAAGGTGGTGGTTGTCAGGGTGATTTCGTTGGGTGTGACAATGGTATTGTGGTTATATTTTTTTAAAAGCCTTTTCCGTTACATACATATAAGAAAGGAAATATGAGAAAGGGAGGAGGGGGAAGGAGGGAGGGACGGCAAGAGATAAGAAGACAGACAAAATTGGCAAAGGGCTCATAACTGCTGGACATGAGTGATATCTCATTATTCCAGTCTGTCCACTTTTATGTGTTGAAATTTTCCATAACAAAAACATTCAGTGAAGGGGTCAAACTATAACGTCTATTAATAATATTCTTCCAGTTCTAAATTTTAGGGTTCTATGTTCAATCTTCTAAAATACATCCACTGCATGCTTGAGATACATATACATACCAAAATATCGGGACTATTTCTTAAGAAGTGTTACACACACGAACCCCAGTGATTACTGGGTAATAGATGTGTTATCTAGGAGAAACCGCGTGGGTAAGAATCAGGCCACAGTTTTCTGTGGAAAAGATGAAGACGAATTCAATAAATGCTATTAAATACATACAAGCTGTGATGGTCAGCTCTTCTCCGTAGCTGCTGCTGACAGAATAAGATGCAAGAGACTTAAACTGCATCTTAAGGAGAGTAAAACAGAGTCTTCCCCATCTCTTCTGCCTCTTTGTAACAAATCTGTAACACAGACATACTTTTCTACCACTTTAAAAAAAAAAAAAAAAGATTTATTTACTTTTAGAGACAAGGGAAGGGAGTGAGAAAGAAAGGGAGAGAAACTTTAATGTGTGGCTGCCTCTCATGCACCCCCCTACTGGGGACCTGGCCCGCAACCCTGGCACGTGACCTGACTGGGAATTGAACTGGTGACCCTTTGCTTCACAGTCCAGCACTCAATCCACTGAGCCACACCAGCCTGGGCCCCTTCTTTTAAGCATTGATGAAACATTGACACATTGACTGAGTGCCCGAAATACATATTACCTTGCTGCTAGGCACTGTGGGAAACAAAGATGAATAATAAGATGAGATTCTAGGCCTTTAAAATGTCTACAGGATCTTCAGCCACAATTTGTATTGTCCACTAATAGTAAACCTACTGGAGAAATCGGAGGCATGTCACACTTGAAGTTTTGTTAATAATTTACTGGAAAATTACCTACGAATGTCCAACTGAGAGTTTCACAGAAACCTGGTCTCAAGAGCCCTGCACCTCGGGTTCACCTCCCGGCCCCCCTGAAATCGTGGGCAAGGTGCTGACTGCATTTTTCTGGAGATGCTGTCTCGGCTCTCACTCATCACAAATGGCATTAATCACCAATGGGGTGCAACTGCATTTCATGTGGCAGAAACTCCAAGAAAAAAGAACAAGAAGACCGGGAAAGGATGGAATACGGTGCCATGTATCTGCTAAGCCTGCTTCTTCCTGAAGTTGAAAGATAAATTCTTGAACTTAAGGAACTTCGTTTCCAGTGTTTGAGCGACCTCTAGTGGCTGCTTCAAGTGTGACAGCCAACTGAATAAAAGACGGCATCGCAGGAGCAGCTGGCAGTTTCCAATTACTCCGCAAACTCCTCATTATCCAACGGGCCTTGGTTCACAACATGGCGTGCTTAATTCAGAACAGTTGCCCAGATAGCTAAATATACACCACTGTGCTTTTTTTAATGAAATAAGTATGACTTTTCCCAAGTTTCACTTCAAATTAACAAAGCATCGGCAAACGTCCCACAGGAGCCAGGGCAGGAACGGAGGCTCCCGGAGCCTCAGGAACGCCCACCCGGCCCCTCCTCTCAATGGCGGCGGCGTCAGGGACACAAGGCTGGTTAACTTGCAGCAAGAGGAATTGGGGAAACACCTGGAGAGGTACCCAGGCTGCAGGGAGGGAAGTACCAGCCCATGAACACGGGGACAAGTGTGGTTCAAGAGTGCCAGGCCAAATGCTCTAGGTGGCGTAGAAGTGGCAGGGGGCAGCAGGGGAGGGGGTCAGGCCTCAGGCACCGAGCCACAGGGAGCTGGGCACCTCACCCAGGGACACGCACAGGTCCCCGGTCACTGCAGATGCCCTCCGCCCAGACCCGCAGGAGCTCCTGCAGCAGCAGGACCCACTATCTGCAGTCCCAGTCCCAGGGGGTCCCCAGCACAAGGACCCCACAGGGGGGCAGGCAGCCTCTCAGCTGCAGCCATGGCCAAAGGCCCCTCTTCCCCAGGCTCTGTGCCACAAGCCGCCCCTCATCTCCTGACCTCCCATGACCTCTACCTGCAGACACCCTTCCTTCATGGAACGGCCTTATCCAAACTTAAGTGAAATAATGAGTAGAGCCCGGGAGCCTGACCTCTGCCACACCACCTCTCAGAGCAGAATGTACATGGTATGTTCAGCTGTATGTGAGCCGAAAGGTCTACCGAGGTTATCGTTTGGGGTTTTTTTAAAGATTTTATTTATTTACTTAATTTTAGACAGAGGGGAAGGGAGGGAGAAAGAGAGGGAGAGCAGCATCAATGTGTGGTTGGCTCCCATGTGGCCCCACCAGCGTCCCACCAGCTAGGGCGAAGTTACCAGTTTCTAACAACTGGCACCGGTCCACAAAGAGAACTACCTGATGGTCAATGAAACCTGCATACTCTGAATTACAAAAGGAAGAACAATCTTTTCTGCCATTCATAACATCTCAGTAATACAAGAGATTACCTCAATAACAGGTGTATTTTCTTGAAGTTCAGCCGTGTGTGAAGCCAGTAAGCCAATCACTCGAGCGACTTTGGCCCGGCTGCAAATGAAGAGGAAACAGTCTTTGAACAGGAGTCAGGGCCTGAGGAAACCAGCTCCGGGGCAGTTACGTGGCCTAATTATGAGCATTAACATGAGATAGGGCGGGCACGTCCTGTACCCAGAGACCTGAACAGCAACGCCCTGCGTGGTTCCAACTGTAAAAGCAACAAGAACTGAACAAGTTGTGCTTTAATGGTAAAATGGGAAACATTTTCGACAGGCCTTAAGCTGGGAGAAGGACACAGTAATGAACCCTTTTATTTCTGAGTGCAGAGGTGTTTGGCTAAAGGTCTCTGTCCTGCTTATTAGTAGACCCGTGATTTTATGTATTAGGAATATCCGAAGTGTGAAATGTGCACCGTGTGGGGAAAAGCAGGCTTGCAGCTGTTCGTATGAAACTTAGACAATCGCTAATAAGTAAGAATATAAGAATAAACTGTTTCGCACACAACTGTACAACTCCCTTTTGCCACCCCCCCCGTACGTTTATATGTATATATTCACTTTAATGCCAAGTTTTACAGCCAAAAGTCTTACCAATATTGTTCTATTTTAATAGATACTAGCAAATACTAGTTTTAGTGAGGTGTGTCTGTTTCATTATCCATCAAAAAACAAAGTCGATCAATTATTAAATATCACTTCAGGCAACTTAAAAAAGTTTATTTCATGTAGCAAATTCGTTTGGGCAAGAATATTTATTTTTAATTTGAAAAAGTGGGTGAGAGCATGAGCTGATGAGAACGCATCCTTATGTAGTGATATTTGCACGTTCTCTGGAATAATCAGCCAGAGAGCCTCCACTTCCCAGGCTCCGAAAACAATGATGCAGGACCCCCACTCCTACCCCACCCCCGAGGGAAACTGATCAGACTCAGAGAAGGACCAGGGGAGGTGTTCGCACTGTCAGAATTCACAGAGATAATTCTCATGGACTCCAACCCTTCTCCAGTTAGCCATGCAAATCTCTTAGCATTCAGATTAGAGAAGTTCTAGGCTTTACGTGGAAAAAACATTTGGTAGGACATTAAACCAAAAGTTACAGGATACAAATTTAAAACTTCTATGTATCCGAGGACACTACCAACACAGTGCAAAGGCAACCCACAGGATGAGAGAAAATATATGTAAGTCACTTATCTAATGAGGGGTTTATACCCAGGACACACAAAGAACACCTACAAATCAACAAAATTAAAAAAAAAAAAAACAACCCCAATTAGAAAAATGGGCAAAGGACTTGGACAGCCGGTTGTCAAGGAAGACTCACAGAATGGCCAATCATCTGGATGCTCAACATCACTCGTCACAGTGAAGTGCCGAAGAAAAGCCATGAGCTGTCACCTCCCACCCATTAGCATAGCTACTATCGAAGAAAAAAGGCAAACACAGAGAAAACAAGCACTGGAAGAAAAACAGAAAAATAGCAACTCCCGTGCGTGGCTGGCGGGAGCGTAAACTGGCGCAGCCGCTATGGAAAACGAGGTCCCTCGAGACGGTGGCCGAGGGCTCCTGTATGACCCCGGGGTACACCCCCAAGGAACTGAGAGCAGGGACTGGACAGATGCCTGTGCGCCAATGCTCACGGCGGCATGAATCACAGCAACAGCCAGAAGGCGGAAGCGACCCCGGTATTCATCCGCAGATGGAGAGATAAACAAAATGTTGCATTTACACATATGGAATAGTATTCAGCCTTGAAAAGAAGTGAAATTCTGATACATGCCACAATACAAAATAACTTTGAAAATATTAAGTTAAATGAAATAAGCCAGGCCCAACAGGACAAATACTGTATGATCCCATTTACGTTAGGCACCTGGAAGAGGCAAATCCAGAGAGACAAAAGGCAGAAGAGCAGTTACCTGGGCTGGGAGGGGCGGAAGGGGAGTTACTGGTTAATGGACAAAAGCTCTGGAAATCCACAGAGGTGAGAGCCGCACCACACTGTGAATGTACTTAATGACCCTGAACCGTACAGGTCGAATGGCTAAAACAGCGAAATTTGTGTTACGTACATTTCACCACAATTGACAGAATTAAAATGCATAATCATATGCGAATTAGGCCTCGGTGAAGTTGACCGAGGGAGGTCACAAAATTTGACAACTATCCGCTGGCTGGCAGTTCTAACAAAAGGGCACTTTGTACACATTGGGAATGATGTGGGTACAAACTTTCTAAAGAGCAGTTAGCAGTTTAACAAAAATCAGAAAAATACATATTGCCTTCCAGCCATTCCCTGTGACTGTATAAACCTGCCCTAAGAGGTGGATGAAAACAGGCACAAAGAGGTAAGCACAAAAATGTGCATCATTGTATTGCTGGCAATCTTCACTAACCCAAAACAGAGAAGAATGTAAATAAGTTGTCGGACATTCATAGCATGTTAAAAAAAAAGACATACCTTTAAAAAGCATCTTAGACAAACAATTAATGACATTAAAAATACTTAACATGTTATAAAGGGGTGAGAAATTTATAAAATTATATGCTATTCTATTTTGCTTTTCTGTATGTTGAACAAAGCCATGAATAAACACCCCGACTGCCACAGTGGCCCCCAGCTGAATGAAGGGTCTTGGGCGGACACTCGGGCTGACAGGACCGGCCCAGAGGAGGCCCCTGGAAGAAGTGGCATTTGAATGGAGAGAGAGAGACTAAGTGAAGCCTTTACACAGAGGACTTGTCTACCTTTTCCTCGAATTACGTGTTTTACAATTGCACTTCAATTTTAAAAAATAGAAAAAAAAAAAAACAGTTTTAAAGCAATACTTGGAAAGGATTAAGAAAGTCTATTTTTAAAAAGTCAGCAGGGGGCACCCCATTCAAGGACATAATTTAAGTTTTAGCTGAAGTATTAGGTCTTCTTGGCTTTTTAATGAGCGTGCCACAAATCTTCTCAACGTTTTTACACGCTCAGAAATTACCTGAAAACCCTACTATGTAATGCCAGCTTTTACCTTGGGAGAGTAACATAAGAAAACGCACATGAATAATTATCCAAAGAAGCATCCTGTGACCACGGTGGCTCTCCCAGATTGTGCCAGCCTGCAAGAATAACCGATGTCCTGCCGCCACCACATTTCACAAAGGCTTCACCTTCACGTCTCCATGGGCTTCTCCTAACAATTACACGAGACAGGCAGGCTCGATCATAACAACTGCAACCGCCACACCCCTGGGTACTGAGCAGCCACTAAGAACCTGGCACCGTGCAAACTATTTCATCGACTTATTTCTTATCCAAAGTTTCATGATCGCCAAAGATCTACAAAGTACACACACTCTCCCTATTTTGCGGATGAGGAAACTGAGGCTCAGCAGGTAAAGCAGTTTGTCCAGGGGGCAGGGAACAGATCTGCACCCCACACCCAGGTCTGTCTGAATCGTAAGTCCGTGCAAGTTCATCGTCCTCCACAGGCTCCCTGGGAGCTGAGCCTCGGGAAGAGGTCATCACCAGGCCAAGTCACGGTGGCAGCCGGAGCCCCAAGCCTTCCAACACTCTGTCCAACGTGTTCACCATGGCATGCTGTCCCCAGAGCAAGTCAGTGTCTTCCCGTCAAGAGCTTACGGATCGTGACCCTACTGGACTTTAAATAATGTCACAAGGAAGGCAGTCACTACAGGAACCAAAGTTACTGGGGCAAAAGAAACTCCTCAGGAAGTGTAACTGAATCACAGCAGGGGATCAAGGGTAAAGCACTCGATAAAGAATATTCAAAAGAGTAACAGATAATAAAGTTTCCAGACGTGCTTTATACAGCCCTGGAGTTACGGTCACAACGTTAGGTTAAGGCCTATTTTGAAATCGTTTTACATTTGCTGTTGAAATGCCTGCAGACACTGCCTATGATTCAGAGTCACCGTTACTTCAGATTTCGTGATGAAGCATTTACGTGCCTTGGATAAGCATTTTTGTCACAGCTACTAACTAGCATAATGAAGAATAAATGATTAAAAAATGAATGTCACTCACATGTCCCAGTTTGGGGCTATTCGCAAATGCTGGATTAACAGCTGGAACTAGAATGAAAGAAATGAAGACACACATGTCACTCACGAAACCACCCAAAGTGACCACCAAGTTAAAAAATCACACCTGCATACAACCGGGATGGGGGTGCTGCACCAAGACAATGATTCGCAAAAACGCAAAGGCACCGAGTATAGGAATAAAATAAAAATAGAAACTACGAACACCACTTTCAGTTTCTCGTACCCAGCTATATTCCCTAAATGTGTCCCTCCCCTCACCCCATACACACCCTCCAAGCACCAGAAACATAACCTTGAAGCTACCCTGAAGGCAAACGACTTCAATTTTCGAGCCAGGTCCCAAAGGAGGCCCCACGTGGACCGCACGCCAGATCACTGGGACATCCTTCTGGGAAGGACCTCAAAGGCTCCGCAAACTCCCACGGCCTCGCGGATGAGCCACGCCTGTCTGGGAGGTAACATTCCCAGGGGAACAATCTTGGGGACTCACTGTCTCCCCTCCGCATCACGTCAGAAAGCCTGGCGTTCACCAGGACCCAACCAAGGAGCCTCGCTCCCACATGGGCCGCTGGTTCCAGACACCGATGAACAGGTCTGTCTGTCTCTCTGTCTCTCTGTCTTATGATTGCAGGTGTGAAAAATATCACACAATTGTAACAAGTCAACATAAGACACAAGCCAAAGCAGTAACAAAAGAAAGTTCAAAATCACTGTCTACTCAACCACTTTTAGACCTGAGGATTAAACAGAGGATAATTTTGGCAAACCTATCATCTTGACAAATCACCTGTTCGCTGTAATTAAATCAAGTTGTTATTTTAGCACTTGCTTTCATCGCTACAGACATACGTGAGTTACACGCAGAAGGCAGCCTGCAAGGACCGTAAAAGGAGTCTCTCTGTCACAACGGGACTACCTACCAGCGGGGAGTGGAGCAGCCTGGTGGCCACCTCCCGCTGACCAGCCACCATGCACAAATAGCAGAGGAGGTGCAGCTTGACCCGGGAGGCCCCCGCCGCCTTCTCGGCGGAGTCGATCTGTGCACACACTTGCTGCAGGAAGTCGTTCCAGGCCTGGTCTTTGAGCAGCGCCAGCTTCTCCACTGAAGAGGAAAGGAAGTGTCAAAAGTGGGTCTTGTGAAACAGGACCCCCCGCAACTACCACGAGAGAGATGAAATGGAACGTGCAATTTCCATCGCTGAGTGCGGGAAAAATCGTGACTTCCCGATGTCAAAGCCCCAAACCCTGCACAGCTGACACTATTTTTATTTGCTCTTCTGTACTCATTTCTTTCTCTTCCTGGAGACATTTTTAACTATGTCCATGGAAAACGATGCTTCAAAAAAAGCAGATGCCCGAAGGAGATTTATCCTGCCACTGAGAATGTAATAAAATGCGAAGTTATAAAACTGTATTTATTAGGAAGAAACAAGAGTCTGCGTACGGAGCAATCTCGCCTTAAATTATTAGCAAAGCCAATCGTTTTACAGTTGTTAAAAGGTTCCAGTGAAATTACCAGGTCAGTGTGACAGCTGAAGTCACCTGGGGGTCCTCCCTCCAATCCCTACACAAACAAAAGGCAAAAGCTAGGAAAACAGAGTTTTCCACCCAGAGGTAACGTGGCTCAGCCGCCCCCCACCTTGAAACAACCCAAACTGCTATGATCACTTCCCAGAACAACTCAAGGGGAAGGAACAATATTTTGATAATAATCCTCTAGGTTTCCATAAATAGTGGTCCTACTTGGCATGGTTTTATTTCAATTTGAATATACTTTACTTTTTTTTAATTTACTTTGATTTGATTTCAAATCCTAGATTCTGCTCCAGCTATGAAGAAGAAGTTTTTTCAAATGTAGTTTAACAGCTTTGTCAAACAAAATACATCAAGATATAAGGCATAAAAAAATTCCTGATGCTGCCCCGAACTCGGGTTTCCCGTGAGGTGAAAGGGAACGTAACTCTCTTCCTTGACACGCCTCCATTCCCACCCCATCCCCCAAAAAGTGAGCCATCTGGCCCCATTCTCAACTGCCCTGGCGTCCTTGAGTAGAATCTCTACTCTTCACTGCGGTTCCCAACCCTCCACACCCACAACCGCACTGTAAATGCTGGAAAGACAAGGGGCTCTAGAAGGGGAAGGGCAGGAGAAGGGCCCCCCCCCCCCAGGAACTCCCCTACCCACAAGAGTACAGGGCAGCTGGGACCCGGCCTAGTCAGGTCAAAGGCTGGCACAAACAGATTACAAGTTGTTTATAACTTACAAAACAGTGCCAAGAGAACAGCCCGTTGGCAAGAAAATAGAAATGTAGCTGTTTATGAATAAAATATTCATCTGCCATCAAATTTCTGTCTGCGCAGTGTCTGCATGTCAATAAAGCTTTGGCGGCCCTACCTGAGTGTGCTGGTAGATGCAGTATTTTCGGGTCAAACTTAATTGGTGGTGGTCTCATTATCTGTGGTTAAAAAGACACACAAAACATTCTGAGACACACATGACTGACACTGGCCCCGGCTGTATCTCCTGTGTCAGATCACAAATCAATGAGGACAGGAGAGAATGCTGTACGTTTTGTCCTTTCAGATTAAGGGCAATAGGGCCCTTTCAGATTAAAACCCACAAAGAGGGATGATGTAGAAAAATAAACTTATTTCAACTGATTTGCAAGAAAATCAAGCCTCATAAAAGAGTTAACCCTACCTTGGCTTATTGGTCAGCTAACTCACCTCCAGGCGAGAAACTGAGTCATTCAACAAAACGAGTACTGAGTACCTGCCGGAGGAAGGTGCCACGCTCAGCGTTGAGAGAGAGAGACCGCCGCCAGGGAGCTGACACCGACACCGTGGTTAGTAAGACGAACACCCAGAGCACGTCAGCAACAGCGCACAACAGGCGGGATGCAATCACAGGCACAGATTCCACGGGAGAAGTGTTTCTGAGCATCAGAGAAAGCAAGCCCTGCAGGCGATGCGGCCAGGGCAGGTGGAACAGAAGAGGGGGCGGTGCCCTGAGGTCCTAGGAACGGTTAGGACTTGACCGCTGAATTCAGGAAGCCACCATTCCAGGACGCTGGGACAGCCTGAATAGAAAAGTGTGTGCTTTTTCTTTTCTTTCCTTTTTTTTATTTTTTGAGGAAAGTAAAGAAAACATATCATTGGATCCATGAGTTTGGAACAGCTGGAGTACCTCCTCTTGAGACTTTGAACACAAAATCCGACCATCAAGTCTATGTCTAACTTCTCCAAAATCTATCGTGCATTTTTACAACCTTTGCTGCTGGCATTCTTGCCAGAAATGCATAACCTCACTCTCGTCAGAAGAAACCCTTCGACAAAGCCAGACTGAGGGGCACTCTACAAAATACCCGACCACGTCAAGGTGCCGTGGTCATGAAAACCAGGGAAAGACAGAGAAGTTAGCCCAGGGCCATGAGAGTGCAGGAGAGTATGGAGACGTAAAGGGAAACATGGGACCCCGAAATAGAAGAGGGAGAGCGGGTGATAAGTCCACCTGGGACGAGGTCGGAGGTTGAGTTGAGGGCAGCGAGCTAATCATGTGAAGTCCCTGGTTTTGCCCGCCACACCAGGGTCCTGTCGGAGGTTCACATGAGGAGAAACTGGGCAAAAGGTATATAGGAACTTGATTATTCTAGAAGACTAAAATCAGTTCAAAATCAGTTTAAAGTTAAAAAAAAAAGGCTACTGACTAACATTTCTCAGAAACAACGAAATGTGGTTATTGGATGAAAATAAAGAAATAGAAAATGTGGTAAAAAAACAAAAAAATTACAAAGTATTCTAGGAGGCCCACAGGGAAAATGCCTCATTATACATTAACTTTGGCATCACATACAGTTACCCTGCCAGACATCTAAACTCACAAAAAGAAGTAGCTCCATTATGAAAAACAGCTGGGTAGTCTGTACTAAATATTGCCCTTCTAACAAATAAACATGCATCCAAGAACCCGTTTATTCTGAACTACAATATCCTCCAATGAGATGAGAGAACACCATCGTAAATTAATACAGAAAAAAGACATTCGAACAAATTCGAAAAAATGGTGTGTGTTGGAGACTGAACGTCCACAGAAAACAGAGAGACTGAGAAATGAAATTTTTTCAGAAGCGCACTCATCCCCTGGTAATACAAGACCACAATCCAAAAGACAGGAAGCAACAAAGACCGCCCTGGAGTAGAAGGGCACCATGGGCCACCAGTCCCCAAGCTCCCAGCGTCCGCCAGTGTCCACCACTGTCCACCCTGAGTCCTGGCCACCCAGGAGAGGGTGTGGTCTCTGTATGCTCTGCTCACCAAACCAAGCCCAGTGGGTGGTGCTCACTGACACCTGCCTTTGTAACACATCATGGGCTAGAATATTTGGAGTGATCCCCATTAAATGCATACTGAGAAACGAAGGCATTGAGGACGATGGCCTGAGGTCTAAGAGTCAGCAGCCACTCCGTGGTCCACTGGACTGATGGGAGGCAAGGCTGGCATGTTGGAGGAAGAAACCTCAGCAAGGCAGGGCGAGGAGAGGGTTGCAGGCAGGGCGGGAGGTAGACACGTGGCATGAATGAAAGCAAAGTGGGTGGGAAGAGCAGAAATGGAAACATCACCCAGGTGCCCACCCAGGTGAGGACCCAGTCCTCAGTGAAATCTACAACTCCGCCCTCAGCAGGCGGGGCATCTCTCCGCACCTTCGGATTGTCAATAATGGGAGTGACGACAAGATCGGAGTCTGTGTAGATGAGCTCTCTCATCTGGGACTCCAGGTCCTGCTGACTCAGGTGCCCACTGGCAGTCTGAAACAAGAACAAAAATTAGACTTCGTTTCTGGGACTAACGACGAGCTTTCAGAGCTAATAGGATGCCGAGTAAAGACCCCACTAAAAACGGTCATCTCACCAATGGGCCTCAGCTGCTGTTCAAAACACTGTCACAGATAGTTTCATTCGATCTTCACAGAAACCCTAAATCGCATCTACCGTTATTTCCACTTTTACAGATGAAAAACAAAAAGAGATCAGAGCAAGCAACCAGACTGCTCCTGGTCCCCGCAGGAGGTTAGGGGCAGAAAACAGACCTTCTGTAGGTTGATGTTCTACACTATGATGAGGCAAATCAGTTTTGCAACTACCAGCAAGATTGTTAATCTTTCATCCACCAAACACTAACCAATTTAACTTTACGGAATATTCACTATAAAGTTAAAATTACAGCATAAAAAGTGCCAGGCATAAGTACTGACCTGTAACGTAAGAAACACCATGATCTTTATAAAAACCAGTTAAAGTAGAGTTGATATATAATTAAAGCAAATAACTACCTGTTTCCCATCAGTTATTCTTTTGAGATGTTTCTTTGTTCTCTACTTAAACAGAACTGTGATTCCTAGGGCTATGCCTTAGTATTTCACATCAGACAAAAAGAGGGTTTACGCATTAAGAATTTCCACTGAAACACTGACCAGCAAACTGAATAAGAGAGAAAACCAAACCAGTGAAGTGAAAAATGAGGAAAAGAAATTATTCAAAACTGAGGCAGGCCCACAGATAATGGTGGAAAGAAGGGGAAGGGGTCAGTCAAAGGGTGTGTATGAATGACCCATGGACAACGGAGCAGGGATTGCCTGAGAGAGGGAGGGGTGGACTGCGTGGAGGGGGACAAATTGGGACAACTGTAACAGAACAAGCAATAAAAAATAGGAATAACAC
>VMDR010029619.1:0-12686 GCA_007922815.1 Macrotus californicus
GGGGGGAGGAGATGGGACAACTGTAATAGTATAATCAATAAAATATATTAAAAAAAATATTTGAGTAAAAAAAAAATGTGTACAGGCAACCTACAAAAGGGAAAATATTTGTAAATGATATATCTGGTAAGAGACTTGTATTGATAATATATAAAGATATAAGTCAACAGTAAAAACACTAATAACCTGGTTGAAAAATGATCACAAGATTTAAATAATTAAATAAATGTTTCTCCAAACAAGATATACAAGTGGCTAATAACTACATGAAAAGATGCTCAACATCATTAGTCATTAGGGAAATGCAAATCAAATCATAATAAGATATAATTCCATACCCACTAGAATGGCTGCAATAAAAAAGACAAAAAGTAAGTTTTGATATGGATGTGAAGAAATTGCAGCCCTTATACATGGCTGGTAGGAATGTGAAGGATGCAGCTGCTTTGAAAAACTGGAAGTTCCTAAAAAAGATAAACATACAGTTACTCTATGACCCAACAGAAATGAGATATATGCCCAAGAGAAATTAAAACACATTCACATAAAACATACAGAAATATTTAGCAGCATTACTCATGAGAACTGAAAAGTGGGAACACTTCATATTTTTATTAATTGATAAATGGATAAATAAGATGTAGCATATCATATAATGAAAACTATTGGACAATTAAAAGAATGATATGTTGATACTTACCACAACATAAATGAATCTTGACATCATTACGGTAAGGGAAATAAGTCAGTCACAAGAGATCACATAGTATAGAATACTTTTTACATGCAATGTTCAAACCAGTCAAAACTATAGAGATAGAGAGTAGGTAGAGTTTGCCTGGGCCTGAGAGGGAGAGGGAACAGGGAGGGATTCTCTGTCAGCTCAGACTGCCATACAGAATATCACAGATGGGTGGCTTCAACAAATGAAATGTATTTTTTTCACAGTTCTGGAAGCTAGAAATCTGAGATCAAGATGCCATTATCATTTGGTTCTGAGAGCTCAGCTTGCTTCCCACCTTACAGATAGCCACACTCTTGCCTTGTCCTCACGTGGCAGAAGGAGAACAAGTTCTTTGGTGTCTGTTCTTATAAAGGGTACTGATTTCATCATGAGGTCCCTATCCTCTCTTCCTGATCTAAACCCAATTACTTCACAAAGGCACTATCTCTAAACACCATCATATTCAGGATTAGGGCTTCAATATCTGAATTTGGGAAGGACACAGTGCTGTTCCAAAATTAATTGTAGTAATCGTTGAACAACTCTATGAATATACTATAAAGCATTGAATTATTAACTTTATTTTTTAATTGTGGTTCAAGTACAGTTGTCTCCGTTTTCCCACCACCATTTACCCCACCACACTCACCCCTACCTCCCATCCTCAGTCCTATTAATTTTAAATGCATGAATTGTATAAGAATTATGTTTCAAAAGTTAAAAAACTTAAAAATAAATTCTGAGATCTAATTAAAATTTTAAAATTTATAATAATTCAGAAGAATAATTTAGAGCAAAATATGTGTAACATGTCTATGTATGTTTACACACATACAAAGGTGACTCCCCGCAAAATGGAATTATCTTTTAGAGAGTGGGCCCCCTGTAGTACAGACTTCCCCCACTAGGTGAGTGTTCTAGGAACCCATCTGTATCAGTGTACCAGCTGGCATTGTTGTGAGAGGCTGTGTTCAGCTTCAGTGACTTTTTGGAAGACTCTTTCAATGTGTTGACCCATTTTATGATGGGTGATTTACGAGTGCATCTGTCCAAAATGCACTGAGTGTTCAGTTTTTGACCAAAACCAGCATCATCTGCATGCCCTACCTTTCCTATTTATCCAATCTCACCCCGAGTGACTTTTTGTTTCCCTGGATGAAAAAAGTCTCCAAGGGGAAATGTTTTGCCAATGTGGAAGAGGTGAAGCAAAGAACATGAGCACTTAAGAAGCATCAGAACTGATGAATTCAAAAACTGTTTTGAGCTGTGGGAAAGTCTTGATAGGTGTATTGTGTCAAATGGAGAGTATTTTGAAGGTCACTGAAGTTTAAATGTATAAAATAAATACACAGTTTTTTATAAATGAAGTTTGTTTTTTGAGGTCCCTCCTCATATGTATATGTGTGCATACACATACACACATTCACAGACATACCTAAACTATTGGCACTAGGGATTTTGACTTATTTAGAGGAATTTTTTGAGAATGTCTTATGTTAGGAATAGACTTGTAAATATGTAAACTTAATTAAATGTGGAACATACAAGAAGAGAAATACGAACAAAGTATTTGGGGAAGACAGTGATGAACTAATTCTGAGACGGTTTTATACAGCGCTCAGAAGAGCGAGGATGTTTGATCTGGCTCCTCAAGAAGAATAGGGTGCATGGTGTTTCGGTAAAGATGACTAGTGCTGTGTTGTTACCAGATAGGCAACCCGGCCCGCAGCGGGTCTGCCTCGGGCCAGCTAATAGTGTGCGGGTTCTTGATTTTGTGTAGGAAAAGATTTCACAGCACAAGTCCAGCTGACTGTGAGGGTATATTTATTAAAACTGGGGACAGTAAAATAAGGAAGGGCTTAGGGTAGAAGAAGCAGGAGGAGGAACCTAGGCTGGGCTGCCTTAACTCGCTGGGATGTCAGAGAAAAGGGGGCCTCAAAAACAGATTCAGGGAGTTAGTTTGGTACAAACTACCACTGCCCATTGCTCCTCCCCGATTCCAAATCTTGGGATCCCTTAGAGTTTAGGAGATACGTGCCTGTGGGGAAGGACATGAGGGGAGAGAAGGGGAAAGGGAATGGTGAGGGCTGTGCCTTTGTCTTGAGCTTTTATCTTTCTCTTATAGGTGGGAATTTTGGGGTGGGTTTTAGCAGGGTAGTCCTCAGTTTCCAGGTGTGCTCTTTCAGGGTCATGGTCTCCGCTGATTGGTCAGTGCCAGGCGTGGAGAGCAGGAGCAATAAAATGGCATTGGTCTGGTCAAGATAGCATAAAGTATATAAAACAAAGTAGAGTCACTCATGTAACAAATGACAATGACACTTTGGTTCAAGAGGGAAGCTACCTAAGTCACATGAGACATCTGACAAGAAGACATGTCCAAGATATCTGCATACATGATCAGAGTAGCCATGTCTGCAGAGTGGGGCCACCCATCAATAGGCTCCTGGGCAAACTCCCCATTTGCCATCAGGGGTGCTAAGGCACTTATGAAGAGACCCAGAAGGGTGGAGTCCACCACTCTCAAGGTAGAACTGAGGCAGAACTCCAGACCACTGCTGAGATAGCCGACCTCCACACACCAGAGTGCTGCTCCACGCCACACTGATCTTCCTTGGCATCGGCCACCAGAGGCTCTGCCCTGCTGGACTGAGGACTTTGTCTGCCCTGCTGACCACCTGGCTCTAGACATTCTTCCTTGCAAAACGCTGAGTCTCCCTGCTCACTGTGCTGTCTCCCAGACCCACAGACTGAGACTCTAGGACTTGGGTTTGTTAAACTCCAATTCTCTCGTGTGATGTCATTACTGATTGTTTCTGAGTGATTAGTATCATTATTAGGTTAGTATAAATTTGGATTAATTCTGCATCAATAAAAGCTGAAAGATCCTGCATTAATAAAGTCCAAGTTAATAGCCTAAGTCACCTTTGTTGGCTTCCTGTTATTTCTCGGTGCTTCTGTCCTTCCCAAATTCAGATATTGAGGCCCTAACCCTGAATATGATGGTGTTTGGAGATAGCGCCTTTGTGAAGTAATTTGGTAGTGGTGGTTGTACAGGTGGCTTGGCACTTTCGGTTCTTAAGGCCTGGGTCAGAGGATACGAGCGAGCGGGGCCTGAAGGCTGGCTTACAGGGAAGACTATATCATGAACGTGATGCTCTCGGCAACAGGGCAGGGGGTCATTAATGACTGCAGCTGGTCCTGATGTAGCCCATCTGACTTTGCTGCTTTTCTGGACCTGGAGCTGAAATATAACCAAAGCTTAAATGTTATCTCTATTGCAGGGATGTCAGACTCATTTTCACTGGGAGCCACATCAGCCTCGCTGTTGCCTTCAAAGGGCCAAATGTAATTTTAGGACTGTATAAATGTAACTACTCAGTTAAGCGAGAGCTTGGCACTGCCACTTGGTGGAAGGCTGGATCTGGCCCAAGGGCCTTGTGTTTGCCACCTGTGCTCTATTGGGATGACCTTGTGTATCCGGCTGTAAATTGCTTGACTGTTTTGTTCAACTCTCTGTCTCAGTTGCCCTCTTCCACTTGTCGGCTCACAGCCTGTCTCAGTGTGACTGAGACATAGGTAGGTGATAGAAGACAAGGTTAGAGATGTCAATTGGAGTTAACTCATGTAGGAACTCATATGCTAAAATGATTTTAACTATTTCAGGTACTTTTTAAGGCATGTGTAATGCTTGAAGTTATTTTTTATTTTTTAAGGGACTCATCTAACAGAGCTTCAGTGTTAACTAAAATTAATTTCAGGATAAAATTACTTTTATATCTATTAACATAGAATGGAACATAACCTTATATTTTTAGGACATAAGCTATCTACTGAGACACAAAATTTACATTTTAAATTTTGAAATTTCTTGTTCTCTGCAAATATCTGCAAATGCTGAGAGGCAAAAGAGCTGTTCCTCTGTAATTGTGCTTCAGGACAGTTCTCCCCACTCTGCCTCTGGCGACACATTTCACCTAATGATGTTTCCTAGATGATACTTATCGGAAGTGAGTATTCCACACGGGCTGCCCATAGATCAAATTGCCTGTGGTTATGAGAAACCCAGGAGCCCCTGTCCCAACTCTCCCCCTTTCTCCTTCCCTCTGATTCTTCAGACCCTGAGCTGGTGCTTTACAAAGAAGAGCTGTTAAGCAAGGCTGTTGTACTAAGAGTCAATGTTTGTTTTAGAAAGATAATTCTGGCTTCAGGGTTGATGATGTATTGGATAAAAGAAAAATTAAAGATAGAGAAAGCAATGAGGATTGAGGTGTAGTGGCCCCTGTGAGAGGGAAAAAGACGGAGACCGTGGGGAGGGGGACGGAACAAACATTTGAGAGGAGAGCTAACACTGACAAGCTGTGGAGAAACAGGGTGGACTCAAGTACAAATGAAAACTGGGTCAGTGATGGATGGAGACACGGACAAGGCAAGGTGCAGCTTGAGAGTGGACCGAGCAGAGCAATTATTAGAGACATAAAAAAAAACAATTGAAAATATTTAAGTCGGAAGAAAGAAATTTTCATAATTAGATATTTGGGATACAGATTTTGGAATAGGTTATAGGCGGCAAGGTAGGTGGTGTGAATGGTGTTGACGTTTGGAAGAGATGAAATATTTTTATTGGAAATGGCGGTTGAAATGTCATTCTCCTACCGTGTGCTTACAGTCTCCTCCCTGACCGGAAGTTCATTGCTCCAAGTCAGTTGGGCGGCTCTGAACTTGGGAAGATCTTTAGTTTAAGTCTAAATGTAGCTTCCTCCATCCATTGGCTCCAAATTAACTTTATTGCATTTGTTAACCTAAAAATAAAAGGCCAAAGTGAGAGGCAACAATCATTTACTTGACATAAAAAAGAAAGAGAGAGCTATTCAGGAAGCACTGACTCAGGCAGAAGCCTAAATAGTGTTCCAATTAGGAGACAAGGCAAAGGGTATTTATAGGTATGCTGACATAGTGGTGCTAATTCTCAACAGTGTTTTTCATTTTTAGTCCAGTGGCCATGAGTCCTGTAGTCCTAATATTTCCTTTTTTGTTGTCCTTGCAAATAGTTCTTTGGAAAACAAGGTTGCTTTAGGCCCAGTTAAAAGGTCACTTTGCCCTGTGTTAACATTCTAGAGCAGAGGTGGCAAACACAAGGCCCGTGGGCCAAATCCGGCCCTCCACCTTGTTTTATCCAGCCCGGCACCTTGTTTCTACTCTTGCTTAACTTTTAAGGAGTAGTTACATTTAGACAGTCCTAAAATGACATCTGGCTCTTTGAGGGCAATGGTGAGGCTGATGTGGCCCCCTGTGAAATGAGTTTGACACCCCTGTTCTAGAGGTCTGAGGCAGAAGACATGCAAGGTAGTCCTGTGGCATGTCAGCTGTGGATCCATTTTCAAGTGATTCCATAGTCGATGTCTGTCCAGAAAAAATCCAGCCATTGTTAATAAAGCAAGAATGGTTTGTGCTACATTGATATAACCTGGCAGCCAAGGAGAGAGGCCTGGAATGAGCATGCATGAACAACCATGACTTCACTGTACTAGTCTGTGGGGGCAGTAGATGCCACTGAGTGAGCATTATTCAGAAGACTACAGCTATAGGCAACTGGTGATGGGCAGCTTCATCACAACATCGTGTCTGCTCATGCATCATGTCTCATTGTAGAGTTTTTTGGCAAAGTGTCAAATCAACCATATGACTCAGCCCCCCTACAGCCCAGATTTGACACCCTGTGACTTCCATTTTTTTCCCCAAAACTATCACCTTTGAAAGGGAAGAAATTTCAGGCCATCCATGAGATTCAGGAAAATATGACAGGGCAGCTGATGGCAATTGGGAGAACTGTGTGAGGTCCTAAGGTGCTTACTTTAAAGGGGACTGAGGCATCACTGTCCTGTGTACAATGTTTCTTGTACCTTGTATCTTCTTCAATAAATATCTCTATTTTTCATAATACAAGATTGGATACTTCCTGGGCAAACTATAATATATAACAAATTAAAAACAAATCTAAAATATTGTTTGCTTAAGAGCATTGCAAAACTCTGAAAACATATGTAATGCCCCTACATTCATGAGTTTGGCTAAATATCCAGAGTGTGTTGTAGTCTGACTCATTATGTAATTTCTAGTCCCTTCCTTACTGTGCTCTCTTTTGTCCAGTATGTTTCCATTTGACAATAAGCCCTTAAACGATAGCAAAAGGACCATGATGCCCCAATGTCTCTTTCATCTACACATTCCCTGCCCCATATGCTGCAACCAAACTGGACTTCTTCCCTTCCCTCCCCGTGCACCTTCTGTTCTGGCATACTCCATTCCTTTGCTGTATTCTTCTCCCAGTCACTGCCTTTTTTTCTCTTTAAGC
This sequence comes from Macrotus californicus, assembly GCA_007922815.1. Classification (NCBI taxonomy): domain Eukaryota; kingdom Metazoa; phylum Chordata; class Mammalia; order Chiroptera; family Phyllostomidae; genus Macrotus; species Macrotus californicus. The sequence goes on from VMDR010029619.1 coordinate 7,077, forward strand.
TGAACTTTTCTCCTCGTCTTTTGAGCCCTAAAGGAAGGCAATTTCTTCAGTTTTTCAAAGGGCACTTCTTTTCCAACGTTTTTTCATCAGTCTGGTCGGTTGTACATTCTCACAGAAATGTAGGCAGACTTTTATGCAGAGCGTGATTTATATTAGACTTTATCTCTTTGTAAGTTTTTTCTCCCCTTCCAAATTATTAGCCTTCGATTATTAGCTCGTGTATTCATTAATCCAGGACACATTCACTAAACACCTACCTGTGTGCCAAGCACTGTGATACCCCTTGAGTATGTAGTGTCAGATAGAACGTGGGATCCTTGCCTTCATGAGCTTGGAACTTGCAGTGTGGTGGTTGAGAGAGATCTTAAGAAAATATATACACAGAATATATAACATTGTATACATTTTCTTAAGTGCTATGATAAAAAGGATCAGGGCACTGTGAAAGAATAACAAGGGGGATCACTCAGAGTAGAGAATCAGAGCAGGCCACTCACTCTAGGGATCTAAAAAGTGAAGGCTGAGTAGGTGTGTAATAGGGAAGGAACGTATCTTCAGCCAGAGTGGACACTTAACTGATGTCTCTCGAATAAATAGGAGTACAGTAGTCCTAATATTCTCTCACTTTCTTGAGACCATGCTAATAGTACTCTTGTGTAGGTTTTGTTTGATAAACCATCTCAAATACTTCTTGGTAGATGAAATTTACATTAAAATAAACAAAATGCACGATTTATTTTGTATAGTGACTCTCAATGCATTGTCACTTTGTGGTTAAAAATAATCCTACCAGGTAGCTCCACTGGTTAGAGCATTGTCCTGATATGCCAAGGTTGTGGGTGTGATTCTCAGTGGGCACATACAAGCATAAACCAATGAGTGTGTAAATAAGTGGAACAACAAATCCATCTCTCTCTCTCTCTCTCTCTCTCTGTCCCTCCCTCTCCCTCTACTCTTTTCTTCCTCTCTTGCTTCCTTTCTCTCTCTTAGATTGATCAATTTAAAAAAATCCTGAATTTTTTTTTAGGAACAGCTATGAAATTTTGTTATCTCCCATTCTGAGTATAGATGTCCAGTTGCCTTTTGGGTGCTGTATTACAGAACTGTATTTTTCTCTGTATTATCTTTCGCATAATAATGACTTGCAGCTCATTATTCTAGCTTTTTAAGCACTCTAAATTTTGATTCTGACATTTAACATATTAGTGATAACTCTCAGCTTTACATTATCCCAAAATTTGATGAGCATGCCATCTGTGTCTTTATCGAAGCCCTTAATCAAAATGTTGAATGAAGATGGCCAGCATTCCCCCCTCACCATGCAGCTACAGGGAGACATACTGACCCATTAATCAACTTTGTTTGGGTAACTGTGCAAATCCATCTTGGTCCCTATAATTGCTTATGGGGGTATGAGGAAAGAGCTTTTGTCAGAGTTCTTTCTGCCTGTATCATCCACTTCTTTCTTCGCTACCAGTCTAGTAAATGCATGAGAAATAAATTATATCACTTTCTCTGGAATTGATCTCAATAATCGCATTTTGATACTTTTTTCCCACTTCTTCTTTATTAAAATATTCACAGCCTTTTAATAGTATGTTCATGGATTATTTTGTCAGAATTGGGCATTGCCATAGCTCCGTGATAACCTCCTCTTAGAACTGCCCCTCTGGCTAGGCCTACCCCTTGTCCTCCTGGGCAAAGGTAAGGTCTCAGTGGCTTGAAATCCAGGCCAAGTTACACAGCACCCAGAGAGGGAGTCCCTTCATAGCTGGTGGTTCCTTTGGGGTAAGTGATGCTGTTCAGTAGGCAGACAGGGCCACGCGAGGATGTAACTGCAGAATATATTTCCTACACTGATTTGACCTCAGTCTTGCTTTACTGTGTTTATTTTCCATATTCTGTATGTTGGTCTACAGATAACAGTGGTTACAAGTATTATTCTTCAATTTCTATTCAATTACTTTCTCCTTACAAGGACTTGGGACTCGTCTACTTTTGATTCTAGTCGTGTTTTCAGTTTTGTATTTTTTCCTGTACATTTTTCCTCCCTTCAGGTTTGGCTTCAAGACTTACAGTCCATGACATCTGCAAAAACAGGTTTTTTGTTATCTGTCCTATTAGAACTTAATTGTTTGCCTATAGGTCTATTATAATTCACAGCCTGAAAAACTTAATTTTATTCTTCATTACTCTCTATACTGCAAACACTTTATTCTCTGTCCCCTTCTTTCTCTTCTTTCTCAAAGACTTCCAGGGGAAAAAAATGACTAATACCATAATATCACCTATGTTACCCCAAGTTCCTTAACCCCATCTGTAAGACTAAGTCCCAGGAACTACTTTCCAGATTTGTCATTGGTTGTATTCCTTCCCACTCATATGGTCAATGTCAGTAACCATCGATTTATTTCATGAATTTTGACAGGTTTTTCTCGAATAATGTGCTTGGGGAAGGTGAGGCACGAGATACTGGCTTTTGAATGCATGCTATGCATTAGGCACTCTGGGAGGGCTTTGGCTATGTAATTTTATGAATTGTGTTTAATAGGAATCGAAGGCCGGGGCCCACACAGCCCAGTCTTGATGTGCTATCACATTGGAAGTAACTGAACTATGTAATGTTTTCAAATTCTCGAAATGATACTAAGGATTGGGAGGATGGATGACCATGCCAAATACATTAACTATACTGTTTTTCTCATTGCTGTTCCACCACATTTCCATTGTAGGCTTTGAGCAGGAGAGAAACAATAAGAGTTATCTGAAAGGTCATAGTGATTGTTTTCTGGGCCCTTATGTTTTATGTCTCAAGTTGAACAAAATTCCTTTGGAAACTTCCTCTATTGAGTGCCTGATCAAACCGATGTATTATTAGGCTATTTTTAATTTCCAAGAATGAGGACAAACTGAAGTAACCTCAGATACTAGGACCCATTGCCGGGGACATAAGGAAGCAAAGAGAACCTCCTTCCTCTCAGGAGGAAACATGTCATGGTCCCTGGCTCTGCCCTGTGCCCACAGTGTGATTTTGCCGTTCTTGAGATGGAGTCTCTTGGTCTCAAGTCTTGCTTGACTGCCTAGCCTCTCCCTTCTTCATGGTCTATACCACTTTCTCTCTGCCTGACATTTAAAATTTCTGGAGAGAGGATCTAACTGAGTTTCTGCATGCTCTCACCCTTAGTCCATGCAGATCCTTCTTTTAGTTTTAACTCCGTTTCATAATTTTCCTTTTACTCTGTATCCCCAATCCTATTAACTTTCCTCATATTTAATTTAAAACCTTCCAATCTTTGCATCTGTCCATATTAAAGTATATGTATTCCAAAAGTATAAATACATAGTTATTTTGATTGTGCTTTAAAATAATATGTTTTGTTTCTTCACTTTTATTGCAGTATCATTGGCAAGTAAAGGTTGTGCATATGTAACTGTACAACTGAATGATTTGATACATGTGTACATTGTAAAGTGATCACAATCAAGCTACTGAACATATCCATCACCTCATGTAGTTGCACTTTGTGTGTATGTGTGTGTTAACAACAATTAAGATGTACCTTCTTAACAATTTTAAGTATATAATTTGGTATTGTAGTCTTTATGCTGTACCATAGATCTCTAGAGCTCATCCATCCGGTACAACTGAAACTCTGTACCCTTTATACCAACATCTTCCCATTTTCTCCAACCCCAAACTCTGGCAACCATCTTGATACTGTGTGCTTCTAAGAGTTCAACTATTTTAGATCTCACATGTAAGTGAAGTCACGCAGTGTTTTTCTTTATGTGTCTGGCTTGTTTTACTTCGTGTAATGTCCTTTGAGTTCATTCAGGTTGTTGCAGAGGTGAAACTTCCTTCTTTCTTAGGGCTGAGTAATAGTCGTGTGTGTGTGTGTGTGTGTGTGTGTGTGTGTGTGTGTGTGTGTGCGCGCGCGCACGTATGTGTGCACGTGCCCAGTATGGAAAACAATGCTGCAGTGAGAATATAGATATATCATGGACATAGTGTTTTTATTTCCTTTGGTTGTAACTTGTGGTAGGACTGCTGGATCATAAAGTAATTCTATTTTTAATTTTTTCCTGATAAATAATGATAGCTGACATTGATTATTACAATATGATATACTGTTCTCTAAATACTCTGCCTCTGTCTAGTAACTCATTTTATTCTGATACCAACAGGATTAATTGGATACCATTTTCATGCCCAGGTTATGTAAAAGTAACAGAGAGGTTAAGGAACTTGCATAAGCTTTACCAACTGAGAATGACAGACTTTGTTTCCTCACCCATTTAATTTGGCTCTAGAATGTATCACTTAACAGATTAACTACTTCTGTTCTTCTGCATGTAGACTAGTGTATTCTTTGGGGGGAACTGCATAGTATTCCATCTTTTACATATATTTAGCATTTTGCATTTCTTTTTCAATGGTGATAAATTATGCAGGCTCCATTCAAATCTTGGCCAGTCAACTAAGGATGTTGTACATAGTCCAATAACGACATTGTGTGCTGCAGCATGATCAGGTGGCTGGTAGTATAGTGTGAGTGTAGTTTAACAGAAAAACAAATACTAGGAATAAGATTTTTAACCAAAAAGGGGAAATATACCAAGATATTAATAATTGGTAGGCTTTAAATGGTGAGAAGTTTTCTTCCAACACTTCCCCCTTTTTACTTACATTTTCTGTGTCTCTACACATAGAATGCTAATGTTGAAAAGCCCTCAGATTTTGTGTTTCAATGTGGAATTAAAGCCAGAGCCCAATTTTTGGCTTTGTGGTCTGTATATTTTGTCCCTGAATTTTGAATAATCTAGATATGAATTGATTTCACCCAATCATTTCCAATAGCTCCACAACAAAAAATGTACATTCTGAAATAGCTTGGCACTATATCAATTCTCTTGAATGATAAGACTTGCAGATTTTTATCTCATCTCTCTTTCTGAGTCATTCTTTGGGACATGGGAAGGAAGGGTACAGTACATTTTAACTCCAGATGGAATAATTTATTACTTTCCTGGGTCAAAGCTATATTTTAAATACACACAGCTATTGCCCTGGTCAGTGTGGATCAGTTGGTTGAAGTGTCATCCTGTAAACTGAAAGGTTGCAAGTTCAATTCCTGGTCAGGGCACATACCAGGTTGCAGGTTTTTGATCCTTGGTCAGGGTGCATATGAGAAGGCAAGCAACCTTTCTCTCTCTCTCTCTCTCTCTCTCTCTCTCTCTCTCTCTCTCTCTCTCTCAAAACAATGAAAAAATGTCCTCGGCTGAGGATAAAAAAATAAAAACAAATATACACAACTGTAGCCTCAACTTCCTAAACTGATGAGGATTGTAAAGAAATCCCTTTAACCCTTTCAGTACGAGCGCTCTTTCCACTGCGACACTCCCGCTGTACAAGGTGCCATGCCGAAAACGCACACATAGCACATGGTCAGTCCTCCTTTGTGTGAAGACTTTCCTAACCTTATATAAGATCTATGCTTAATAAAACAATGCTTTTTTCCAAGTGTTGTTTGTAACTTTAATATTAAGAGATAGTTATATAAAATTCTATCAATTATATAAGTAAAATTTATAAAAATTATATACAGATGG
>VMDR010029620.1:0-12686 GCA_007922815.1 Macrotus californicus
CAACTTCTTTGGGACTCTGAGCTTCCTGGACTCCTGGAAGTCTCATTCCTTTGGCAGATTGGGGAAGTTCTCCTTCATTTTTTGTTCAGATAAGTTTTCAATTTCTTGCTCTTCCTCTTCTCCTTCTGGTACCCCCATGATTCGGATGTTGGAACATTTAAAGTTGTCCCAGAGGTTCCTCAGCCTCTTCTCATTTTTTATAAATTCTTGTTTCTTCATTCTGTTCCAGTTGAATGTTTATTTCTTCCTTTTGTTCCAAATGGTTGATCTGAGTCCCAGTTTCCTTCCCTTCACTGTTGGTTTCCTGTACATTTCTCTTCATTTCACTTTTCATAGCCTTCACTTTTTCCTCTTATTTTGCAATTATACTCAACCATTTCTGTGATCATCCTGATTACCAGTGTTTTGAATTCTACGTCTGATAGGTTGTCTCTCTCCTCCTCGCTTAGTTCTAATTTTGGAGCTTTGATCTATTCTTTCATTAGGACCATATTGTTTTGTCTTGGCTCAGCTCTTACATAGTAAAGGGCTGAGGCTTAGGTATTCACCAGGGCAGGGCAACCCATGTCTCTGTGTTGTGGTGCTATATGTGAGACAGATCAGAAAGGAAACATTGCCACCTACTTGGCTCTTGGCTGGATTTCAGTCACTTCCCCCACTACTCACAAGCAAATTGGGCCCTTCTGGTCTAGGACCCTGTGGGTCTTTCCAACGAACTCTCCTATAGTTGGGAGTTTCTCCCGCTGCCACAACCCTCACAGGTTTTTACCATCAGAGGTTTTGAGGCTTTATTTTCCCACACCAGAACCCGGGTGCAGGGTCTGTCTCGCTCCTCAGTTCTTCCTGGTTATCCACACGCAAATGTGGGACTGCCTGGTCCAATAGCCGTCACCTTGCCTGTTCTGGTACTCCAGCTGCCACCTTGCTGCACATCCTTTCCACCCTGGCTGCCCGTCTCCACCCCCCTACGTGTCTAAATGAACATTTAATCCTTGGTTGTTGGACTTCCATACAATTCGATTTTCTGGCAGCTCTAGTTATTTTTTGTTTTAAATTTGTTGTTATCCTTCTTTTGGTTGTGTGAGGAGGCAAAGTGTATCTACCTATTCCTCCATCTTGGCTGGAGTGATCTGTTCTTGCATTTGGGCCATATTTTTTGTCTCAGCTTTCCTGTTATTTGGTAATGAGCGGAGCCTTAGGTATTCACCAGGGTGGGCAACCCACATTACTGTGTTGTGGAACTGTATGTGGGTTAGGGGTCAGAGAGAGAACAGTGCTGCATGGCTCTTGCTCTGCTTTCAGTCACTTCCTCTGCCACACACAAAAACAATTGGGCCCCCTGGTGCTGATTCCCGGGTGGGTGGGTTTATGTACGTTTTAGGACTCCATGGGTCTCTCCAACAAACTCTCCTGTGAGACTGGGAATTTCTCCTGCTGCCACAACCCCCACAGGTTTTTACAGTCAGAGGTTTTGAGGCTTCAGTTTCCTGTGCTGGAACCGTGGGTTGTGTGGTCTGTCTTGCTCCTCAGTTGTTCGGTCTGTCTTGCTCCTCAGTTGTTCCTCTGGGCTTATCCACATGTGAATATGGTAACACTCAGCCCTCCAGGCTCCTCCTCCCCTGCCCGGCCCATTACCTTGCCTCATACCCTCTCTACCCTGGCTACCCGTCTCCGCCCCTCCTGCCCGTCTAGATGAATGTTTCTTCTCTAAGTCCTTGGTTGTCGGACTTCCATACAGTTTGATTTTCTCACAGTTCTGGTTGTTTTTTTGTTTGTAAATTTGTTGTGATCCATTTTTTGGTTGTGCGAGGAAGCAAAGCATATCTACCTACAACTCCATCTTGGCCAGAAGTAGCAGTTTTTTAGTTTTATTGTTACTTTTGGCTTAATCTATTACCCTAAAAATGAGGGGGCTAAAGTCTATGTTAAGATTTGAGTTCAGTATTCCACCAGAAACCTGTGTCCAATTAAAAAATGACACGAGTCACACATGTAATTTAAAGTTTTCTAGTGGGCACATTAAGAAGTAAAAAGAAAGAAATGAAATTAATTTTAATAATGTATTTTATTTAAACTAATATACCCAAAATATCAAACAATGTCATCATTATAAAAATTACTAGTGAAAAAAGTCACTGAGCTGTTTTACATTCTTTTTCTGTACTGAGTCCTTGAGATCAAGTGTGTATTTTACTATGCATATTTTACTTTGATCTGGCCACTTTTCAGGTGTTTGGTAGCTATTCAGTGGCAACGGGACTTCAGATAGTATAGTCGCTTTCCTGCATATTTATCTTTATAGCTCTTTTGTATGCCTTTCAGTATTTTGTCAGGGAAAAGTAATAGTTCTCAGGTACAGTAGTATTAACATTTTGTTGTATGTCCTTGTAGAATCTTTTCCATTCATTATGCTCATAAAAATGCACATCTGTGGGTAACAAAAGAACTGTTTTGTGATCTCTTTTTTTGTATTGGATAGCACAGCTCCACTAGAGTCCATTTGGGAAGATACCACTTTGTGATCTAGGGTCATATACTCTGTAAAGATCTTTTCTAGACTCGTCCCAATTCCTCTGGTACTCTTTGTGGATTTAGCAAGCTATTTTAAAATTAGACAAGCAGCTTTCTAGTCAGCAGGCCGAGGCTCTTGTTACTGAAAGTTAAGTTCAGTAAGAAAGGTCCTCATGCTGATCCACTTTCTACACTTGATTCTCATTGTACGTTTGAGATGTATCTTATAACGTCACCTCCAACACTCAGTTAGCAAGTACTGAATCATTACTCCTAGGGAAAGTACAGGATTAGGTTCTGACAAATTTCTGGTCACAACGTTTTCATCAATGATAAATATCAATATATAACCTGTTTTATGAATATTTCTTTCTAAAGACACTTTATTTAGCATGTGTGGTTGATTCGTTAATGTTGAACTCATGGCCAACTGCACCATAACTCTTGCCTGAACAAAACTTATCTAACACATTTTGTTTTCTTTGTAAGGCACATCATTGCCTTCTTATACTCAGGATCATGAGACAGTACTTCTGCATTGAGTGCCATTTTAAATAGTGAGATCACCAACAAAAAAAACACATAAAAATGTTTAAAAAGATGTACTAAATGGACCAGGAACAGGACAGTTATTTAGAGAGCCAAAAATAGAAGGCAAGTGTCACCTAGTTTGACCTCAGTTGGAAATGTGTGCATCAGGTGATTCCTATATTTTGCTGCTTTGTACATATTCACAAAAGCTCTGCAAGTATCAATTCTAGTGAGTAGGCAGTTTTGCAAATATAGAATCCACAATTAGTAGGGAATGACTGTATAATTAACCTTGACTGGGCAGTTATTATAGGCCAAATACTGCGCTAGGTATTTGGCATGTCTTATTTAATATTCACATCCACCTTCTGAGGTAGGTGTTCAAAGCATGTGAACTCTAGCATCTTGGCATTTCTTTCCTTCTTCATCTTAGATCTTCAGCCATGGTCGTTGGAACAGATTTCGGCTACCTGACTTCCTGGCCAGCTGAATCCCAGAACAAAACAGATTATCAGTCAGCTAAGCTCTGATGTTCTTCAGATAGTCCTGAGATAGTTTCTTTTAAAAATGTGTACTTAATTAATATTAATTGTAAGGCCCATATTCAGAAGAGGCTAAGAAAAAATAGGTTCTTTAAGGACTAGAAGTAACACAGTTCTGCTTTTCTCCTCCTGGATCCCATACCAGGCTGTCTCCAAGTCCTGTGGCTGCTGCTTCTGTCATTTCACTTTCATACTGGGTCTCCTCCCCTTCCCTCTGCGCCAGCAGCCCGGGTTTGGCTATCAGTATGGCTTGCCTGATTCCCGCAAATCTTCCTCATTGCCTCATGCACATGACTGCCAGGATCATTTTTCTCAAATTATTTTTTGACTTTGTCACAATGCTGCTGACATGCCAATAGTTTGCTTCCCATTTTTCTTTCCTTCCTTCTTTCCTCCCCTCTTTTCTTTCCTTCCTTTTTTCCTTCCTTCCTTCCTTCCTTCCTTCCTTCCTTCCTTCCTTCCTTCCTTCCACCTTCCAATGGAAATATGTGAGCCATGCAAATTTTATAATTTTAAAACTTGTAGTAGTTACGTTAAAAAAAACATAAAAAAGAAACAGATAAAATTAACTTTAATAATATATTTTATAGAGCCCTGGCTGGTGTGGCTCAGTGAATTGAGCATCAGACTGTGAACCAAAGGATCGCCGGTTCAATTCCCAGTCTAGGGCAAATGTCTGGGTTGCAGGCCAGGTCCCCAGTAGGGGGTTTGTGAGAGGCAACCACACATTGATGTTTCTCTCCCTCTCTTTCTCCCTTCCCCTCTCTAAAAAAATACGTGTTTGTGTGTGTGTATACACATATACACATATAATAGAGCCTAGTATAACCAAAACAATGTAATTTCAACATGTAATCAATATTTTAAAAATTACTATTTTTTCTTCTTTTTTTTCTTTCAGAAAACCAGTTTTGTTTTATTTTTAAAGCTCTGCCAGATATTTCTAGCAGGTGCTGATGGTTACCTGCCACACTCACCAGGTTGTCTGTGTAGCTGGCAGAGAAAGTCTGGCCATCAGCAGACCAGGCCAGAGAGGTGCACTGGGGTGGCTCTGCCTTGCTGCTGGTACTGGTAACTTCTTGTTTCAATTTATCTATAATGATCTTGCCTTCCAAATCCCAGATCTTGATGCTGGGGCCAGTGGCAGCACAGAGCCAGTAGTGATTAGGGCTGAAGCATAGGGTACTGATGATGTCCCCACCATCAAGTGTGTAAAGGTGCTTGCCTTCGTTGAGGTCCCACGGCAAGGCCTGGCCATCCTTGCCTCCAGAAGCACAGAAGGATCTATCTGGAGAGACAGTCAGAGTGTTCAGATACCCAGTGTGGCCGATGTGATTGGTCTTCGGCTTGCAGTTTCCCAGGTTCCATACCTTGACCAGCATGTCCCAGGCACAGGACACGATGATGGGATTGCTGCTGTTGGGTGAGAAACGGACACATGATACCCACTCTGAGTGGCTCGTGTCCTAGACAGTGTATTTGCACACATCCAGAGTATTCCACAGCTTGATGGTTTTATCTCAGGAGCCAGAGAGTCTGCCAGTTGTCAAAGGAGAAGGCCACTCTCAGCACATCCTTGGTATGGCCTACAAATCGGCCTGTGGTGGTGCCCACTGTAAGGTCCCAGAGGTGAAGGGTTCCATCCCAGGAGCCAGAGAGGGCAAACTGGCCATCTGAGGAGATGACCACGTCACTGACAAAATGGGAGTGACTGCGAAGAGCACATTGTGGGATGCCATAGTTGGCCTCGTCCCTCGTCAGCTTCCACATGATAATGGTCTTGTCTCGAGGGGCGGACAGTATCATGTTCGGGAACTGGGGAGTAGTAGCAATCTGGGTCACCCAGCCATTGTGGCCTTTGAGGGTGCCACAAAGGGTCATCTGTTCAGTCATGGTGGTGGCAGGTGTGGGTATCATTGCAGTGACAAGGATGGACGTGGACACCTCCATCCGGAGAGAAGAGCAGCATGGAAAAATTATTAATGAGATATTTTATATCCTTGTTTTCGTATACTTAGAGTACTCAATTCAGATGCTAAATTTTTGTTGGAAATACTTGATCTCTATTCAGATTTCATAAAATTTACAGTTGAAAATTTATTTGAGACATACATGCCTTATTTGAAATGTAATTAAACACTTTCCAGCCCTAGCCAGTGTGGCTCAGATGATTGGAGTGTCATCCCATAGACTGAAAGGTCACATGTTCCATTCCCGTTGAGGGTACATACCTAGGTTGCGGGTTTGATCTCTGGTCAGGGCAGATAGGCAAAGGCAACCAATTGATGTTTCTCTCTTCCCCACTCCACCCCGACTCCAAAAGCAATGAAAAAATGTCCTTGGGTGAAGATAAAGAAGAAAACAAAACACACCTTCCAATGACTGAATCAAATATCAGATTTTACATTTAAACTTAATTAAAAATGTATTTCATCGGTCATACAAGCCCCATTTCAGGTGCTCAGCAGCCACTGTGCTGGCATTCTGGTATTCTGGCCTCATCTGTTCCTCCCCACTGTGGTTACTGGGACTGTTACAAGAATCACAGAGAACAGATCAGCCTGTCAGGTGATGCCTGAGGGACTTACTAAGGGTATGTGTGGACTGGAGCCTGAAAGCAGTCAAGATCCAAGACGACTCAAGGAGCCACCCCGACTCCTGTGACCCTCTTGTGGTCTCACCTCTCTTACCTTCAGGCACCCTACTAGGAGAATCATACTTGGTTCTGATACTAGAGTTACCAGAGCTGGGTAGTCAGCCCAGTGGTGATTCCTGGCACGTTCCCTCTGGCCAGAGAACTGAATAGCCAAGCCTTTGTCAGAAAAGGAGTAGCTGGAGGCAGTGTAGCGGGTCAGCACTATGCCATTTAGTGGCCTGGCAGGATGTGTTACTTCTCTTGCCTTGAGAGTTCTGAGGAGGGAGTACTGAAGCTTCAAGCCTGATGGCTGTGGCTTCTTAGAGTGGCCTTTTCTAGTTAAGCAGAGTGAGCCCTGTACTTTGGATGAGCCAAATACATTGAACTACAAAATTGTCCTGCCTTCCAACTTGTCCCCAGACTCCCGCCATTTGAATTACTTGGGTGAACAACTATTTCTAGAAGGCACATGTGTTTTGTGTCATGGTGTCTGAGATCACTATAGCTTGAATTTTGTCTTCATGTCAGCTGCTGGTTTACAGGGCTCTAAGGAATGAGACTCAAGAAGGACCAGTTTTTACTGGGAAAAGACCTGGAATGATGGAACCTCTCAAGGGAGCAGGAACTAGCATGTCAGTACTGAGGGGAGAGCCAACGTGGGGCCCAAGAAGAGAGAGGAAGCCCATCCTTGAGGAGTCACCTAGGCCAGGTCTGCATTAAAGCAGTCCTCTTCCATTGAGTAGACCTCAAACAGCACCCTTTTACGTGGTGAAGAAAGACAACCACTAACTAATGCAGCATACGCCTGCAGTAGTAATCGGGCTATGTATGGCCCATCTGTGTGGTGTCCAGCTTGATGTGAAAGCATTTTCTCTAATGAAGTGTCAGTCATCGAAAGCATTTGATATTAGAGTGAAAGGATTTAGCTTTGAATGGCTTGATTTTGCCACTTGGGAGCTGTGTGACTCTAGATGAGTCATTTAGTCCACTGTTTCTCAAACCTTATTGGGTGTACAGATCATGGAGTGATCTCATTAACAAGCAGAATCTGATTCAGCAGGTCTGAGCCAGGGCCTAAGATACTGCATTTCTCACAAGCTCCAGGTGATGCCTGGAGTAGCTAGGACCTAACCTCTCTGTGCCTCTGACCTCAACTGTGCAAACCTCAGCTGGGAAATAAGCAAATTGTATGCACAGTACATCAGTGCACGCATATGTTGTGGGTGTCTTCTGGGAAGGTGTGTGTTAAGTGGCAGCGTTGTGGCTGGGACTTTCCCCCTTTCACAAGACTTGAGGTTGGGTGGGGCCCCAGCTGCCTTAGGTTGTTTACATGAGTCATATCTTGGGAGGATTGTTACTGTGTTGGCTTCCTACTTAGAAGCCTGCCAGCTTTGTGACTGCTGGCTGTACTTCCTGCAGCTAGGGCAGATCCATCAGTCTGGCATTCACACATGGCATTCAATCTGGCTCTTTCTTCTTTGCCTGCAGGTGATTGCCTTGATGAAGTCTCCAGTGGGTCAGTACCTGGACAAGCATCCTTTTGTGGCCCTCACTTTGCTGGTGTTTGTTGTAGTGTCGGCCATTCCTGTTGGGTTCTTCCTGCTCCTTGTGTTACTTACCTCCTTGGCTGCTTTCGTGGGAGTCATATTACTGGAAGGTATCCCGCTTAGTTATTTGCCCCTTTGGAAAATGACTCATTTGGGAGGACAGTATGTGTTAGGCATCTGCAACTCTTATCTAAGTGCCTGTTCTTGTCAGAATAATTTTGACCAAGGCAATTTGTCAGAGTAGTTACTACATGGACTCTGGAGTCTACATTAGAATTTCACCTCCATCAGTGCAATTTTGTGCAAGTTACTTACCCTCACTGAGCCTCAAGTTCCTCATTTGTAAACCAGGAATATAATAATATGTCTCAAAGCACTGTTGTGAGGATTGAAACCAACAATTTCATTCACTGTTTAGCACAATCCACGGCAGAGTAGTATCTCCATGAATGCTATTATCATTAAACAGAGATGCCATTTCCTCCAAAGCTAGTTATTGAGTACCATCGCCTGCCAGGTGCTTTGCTAGGTACTAAAGTTCCTCCTTGCCTTTCCTCTTGAAGTTCCACTACCAACTCTCAACTTCTTCCTGTGTCGCCAAGTTAAAATTACTTAGAAAGCAAATCTGTTTGGCTCAGTTTGCCTTTTCAAATTAGATCACAAACCACAACATACTGGCCAAAGAGATGGTTGCCATTGGGTTAGACAATCACTTTGGGTTCATCCTATGGCTTCCCAGAACTAAGAGGACCCAGAATTGTTTCCCTGCCCAGGGGGCTGTGGACAAGGCAGTTTACACTTGGAAGGGGAAGGTGGATGAGCCAAATACATTCTGGCAGATGGTTATTGAGTAAGTATTGACAGGCAGAGGGGCGAAAGAATGAATGGGTGGAGGAGTGAATGAGTACTGCAACAAAAGTGAATTTAGAGAGAGAGATCAGGTCTCCTTCATTTTGGTGGCATCATGCAAAGCTTTACCAAAGACAGGACTTTGAGATGTGTGACAGCCTTGTTACCTTTGGACAAAGAAGCGCTTTCTAGACAGAAGAAGCAGCATATGCAAAGCCTTTAAATCAGTGGTTCTTGAACTTGAGTGTACATAAAACTTACGTGCTTTTTGAAAATGCTGACTTCTAGGCCTCATCCAGAGGTGAAGTCTGTGTAGGTCCCAGAAATCTGAATTTTTAACTAGCCTCCCTGATGCATCTGATTCTGATGCAGTGGTTGTTGGCTACACTTTGAACATCACTGATCTAGGATTTTGTAAGCCTTTATCAAAAGGCAGCACATTGTCTATATTCTGTGTTTTCCTTTTCTGGTCCCATCCCTGAAACTTATCACTGCAGCCATGGGCATGGAGTCCTGGACTATTTGTTCACTCCCAAGGCAAGGAGAAGGATGTTTGCCATACATTATTTTCCATGTTATTATTTCTGCATTGGAAAGAGGGATTTGGTTATGAGGGAGGCAAGGGAAAGTTGGGCAGATAAAAACTACCACAGTCCATCACACCTGTAGTAAGTCATTTAACTCTCATGTCAGCATCACAGGTATTTATTACTTCACTCTTTTTACAGATGAGTAAAATTAAAGCCCACGAGGCCCAGAGTCCCACCATGAATGATTTAACTAGCATCAGACTTTGGCATGTCTGCTGTGGAAGTCCATGCTCCTTCCATTTTAGCTTTTACTGTTTTTTCTCACAGACCTCACTTTATACAAAATGTACTTTCTTGTGTTTAAAAACCTGACTTTACTGCTGTTTTACACACAGTGGTGCAGGATCTCGCAGTGTTCAGCTATTTTAGATGAAAACTTCTAATCATGCTTTTCCGTAGGCCTGGTCTTCTTTGTGGGTGGCCTCTCACTGCTTTGTGTCCTCTGTGGCCTGGCCTTCGTGTCACTTGCCATGTCAGGGACAATCATCGTGTCCTATGTGATGGTTTCCAGCCTCATCAACTACTGGTTTTCTCTCAGGTAAATGCATGTCAATGTAATTATTTCATCCTTTCCATTTTGCAGGGATTTTTACAAATAGTACCCTAACCCTAGTCGGTGTCTAAAAGCAATATGGTAAGAGGAAGGTGTTCCTCATAGTTCCCCATACACATCAGACGTCAAATGGGATTTTACAATGGCGTTTCTTTTGTTTTGTTTTTTTAATTATTTTATTGTTGTTCAAGTACAGTTGTCTACATTTACCCTCCTACAACTCTCCCCCCACCCCAGCCATCCCCACCTCCCTCACCTGATTCCACGCCCCCACCCTTGGTTTTGTCCATGTGTCCTTTATAGTTGTTTCTGAAAACCCTTCCCCCCTTTCCTCCCATTATGCCTACCCACCTTCCCTCAGATTACTGTCAGATTGTTCTTAATTTCAATGTCTCTGGGTATATTTTGCTTTCTTGTTTCTTTATTTGATTAGGTTCCACTTAAAAGTGAGATCATATAGTATTTGTCTCTCACCGCCTGGCCTATTTCACTTAGCAAAATTCTCTCAGTTCCATCCATGCTGTTGCAAAGGGTAGGAGCTCCTTTCTTTCTGCAGCGTAGTATTCCCCCGTATAAGTGTAAAGTTTTTTGATCCACTCATTGACTGATGGGCACTTAGGTTGCTTCCAGCACTTGGCTATTGTAAATTGTGCTGCTATGAACATTGGGGTGCATAGGTTCTTTTGGATTGGTGTTTCAGGGCTCTTAGGGTATAATCCCAGCAGTGGAGTTGCTGGGTAAAAAGGCAGTTCCGTTTTTAGTTTTCTGAGGAAATTCCATACTGTTTTCCACAGTGGCTGCACCAGTCTACAATCCCACCAACAGTGCACTAGGGTTCCCTTTTCTCCACAACCTCTCCAACACTTGTCTGTTGATTTGTTTAGACCAGTGTCAGGTGGTATCTCATGGTGGTTTTAATTTGCATCTCTCTGATGGCTAGTGATGCTGAGCATCTTTTCATATGTCTCTGTGCCCTCCGTATGTCCTCCTTGGAGAAGTGTCTGTTTTGCCCATTTTTTAATTGGGTTGTTTGTCCTCCTGGGGTGGAATTGTGTGAGTTCTTCATATATTTTGGTGATCAAACCCTAGTCCAAATTGGCAGATATGTTTTCCTATACAGTTGGTTCTCTTTTCACTTTAATGCTGTTTTCTTTAGCAATGCAGAAGCTTTTTAATTTGATGAGGTCCCATTTGTTTTTTCTTTTCTTTATGTCCCTTGCTCTCGGGGACATATCGGTAAAAGTATTCCTGTGTGAGATATGTGAGATTTTCCTGCCTATATTTTCCACTAGGACTTTTATGGTGTCATGACTTATATTTAAGTCATTTATCCACCTTGAATTTATTTTTGTATATGGTGTAAGTTGGTGGTCGAGTTTCATTTTTTTGCATGTACCTCTCCAGATCTCCCAAGACCATTTGTTGAAGAGGCTATTTTTACTCCATTTTATGCTTCTTCTCCCTTTGTCGAATATTAATTGACCATAGAGACCTGGGTTTATTTCAGGGCTCTCTGTTCTGTTCCATTGATCTATGTGTCTGTTCTTATGCCAGTACCAGGATGTTTTGATTACAGTGGCCTTGTAATACAGTTTGATGTCAGGCATTGTGATCCTCCTACTTTGTTCTTTCTCAAAATTGCTGCAGTCCTTCGGAGTTATTTGTGGTTCCATAGAAATTTCTGGAATGTTCTATATCTGTGAAATATGTCATTGGTACTTTAATAGGTATTGCATTGAATATATAAATTGCTTTTGGTAGTATGGATATTTTGATGATGTTAATTCTTCCAATCCATGAACATGGTACATGCTTCCATTAATTTGTGTCTTCCTTAATTTCTTTCTTCAGTGTTGTGTAGTTTTCTGAGTACAGGTTTTTACCTCCTTGGTTAGGTTTATTCCTAGGTACTTTATTTGTCTTGTTGCCATATCAAATGGGATTTTTTTTCTCATTTCTGTTGCTGGTATTTTGTTGTCGGTGTACAAAAATGCCTTTAATTTCTGAATATTGACTTTGTCGTTTTTTTGGTGGATTGTATAGGATTTTCTATGTATACTGTCATGTCATGTGCAAACAATGACATTTTTCTTCCTCCTTTCCGATTTGGATGCCTTTTATTTATTTCTTTTTTTTTTTTGTCTGATTACTGTGGCCAGGAGTTCCAGTACTTGCTGAATAGGAGTGCTAAAAGTGGACATCCTTGTCTTCTTCCTTATCTTAGTAGGAAAGCTTTTAGTTTTTACTCAACATCACTGAGTATGATGTTGACTGTAGGTCTCAATTTTGGCCTTTATTGTGTTCAGGAATGCTCCCTCTATTCCCACTTTGCTGAGGGTTTTTATCATAAATGGGTGCTGTACTGTATCAAATGCTTTTTCCACATCTATTGCTATGATCATGTGATTTTTGTCTTTCCTTTTATTTATGTAGTGTGTTTATTGATTTGTGAATATTGTACCATCCTTGCATCCCTGAGATGAATCCCACTTGATTGTGGTGTATGATCTTTTTAATGTATTGCTGGATGCATTTGCCAATATTATGTCGAGGATTTTAGCATCTATGTTTATCAGCGATGTTGGCCTGAAGTTTTCTTTCTTTGTTATGTCTTTATCTGTTTTGGGGATTAGGATGATGCTGGCTTTATAAAAAGAGTTTGGGAGTCTTCTGTCTTCTTGGATTTTCTGGAATAGTCTGTGAAGAATAGGTGTTAGCTTTTCCTTTAATGCTTTGTGAAGTTTTCCTGTGACAACATTCGGTCCAGGGCTTTTGTGTGCCAGGAGTTTTTTTTTTTTCTTTTTTAACTTGTCCAACATCACACAAGCAGTGGTGGATGTTGGGGACTTGTTATTTATTGTTTTTGTTTTGTAGTTTTTTTTTAATATATTTTATTGATTATGCTATTACAGTTGTCCCATCTCCTCC
>VMDR010029621.1:0-12673 GCA_007922815.1 Macrotus californicus
CAGACAAGGGAAAGGAGAGGCATGAAAAAGTGGCCCCTTCTCCCTGCTGCTCCCTATCACTACAAGGCAGTGTGACCTGATTCTAAGACCAAAGTTTATTTTGAGGGCAAATACTATACTTTTTCTCTACTCATAGTATTCGATTCTTGTTGTCTCAGCAAAGTCCTAAAACACAATCTATACTCAATAATACTGAACATATATACTAGATTCTGATTTCCAGAACATGATGATACTGGAATAGGGGTGTAGGTAACCAGAAATAGAATGAATGGCTTGTCTAGGTCAATATAAGGATAAGGAATGACTGTGGTTGAAAAATTAGTTTTGCCAATTTTCTGTATACTCTTAGAACAACTATTACTATTTGTTCACTTTAACTAAAAAAGGGAAACATGGAGCAATGAGGTATCTAAATCTGAGGAGGAAGGCAAAAGTACAGGCATGGACCTGACCCAGTGTGCACACTGGGTGTGCATCAAAAACGGTCATGTGTGCCACGTTTATCATGTCTTACTAAACTCAAAAACATAATGAATTACCACAACATGTCTGAGTTCCTGATTCTACTTACATCAGTTAATTCTCTTTCCAATAATTAGCAAATGTTGGCTTGCAACACAGAGTCTAAATTTTAATTAGTACACCTAGGAACTTTTCAGTGTAATTCCAAGTCTTCTTAAAAAGGCAAAGATGAAAAAGGAAACTTGTGCTCACGCCTACTAATAAACACAGGAGCAGAATTCAAGGGGTAAAGTAACTTTCCCCCTAAATAATGGGTCCTTCTCCTGGAAAAGACAAGTAGAGAATGGAATGTAATTTCTAAAATGGATCCTTTACAAAGTCACATTGTGCTGCTAATGACACACAGTTCCTGATGAGCATTCCAAATTACAAGGTAGTTATTCAAATAGAATTAAAACCCAGGGCTGCATTGATATGCTTCCTAAAACAAGGGCTCTTTTAATTAGAAAAATCTATGCTGCTTTCTTTCCTGGCAGCGTTCCTGTGGGCTCCCACTAGAGAGGAGCCAAATGCAAGAAACACACATGGATTCTTGGCTTTGCATAGTTGCCTCACCCTACCACATGCTACCTATCCATAAACCTTCCAGAGACCAGAGATCAGCGAATGTTTTCCCATCAGATTTCAGTCAAGTTAATGTCTTCCTGCTATTTAAACTGTACAAAACACAATACACTTTACTTTATTTTCCTATTTCATTAGCCTATAGATATATGCCACAAGATATTGGCTCACTTGGTCTCTGTTGGCTATACTTGAGGAAGAGAAAAGATAATTAGCAAATGTACTGTTCAGTATAAATTATACCTTCCACCCTTAATCAGATTTGATTATTTTTATCTACTCACCACAAAAATGCTGATGAGCTGTGTGTATATATATGCATGTGTTGGAATCATCTACCTAATCTGCTCTTTCTTCCCAGAGATCCTGCCTCATTTGAGCCTTTTTAATGTCTATAGACTGATAGCTCAATCATTATCTGGTCCATGCATTTTGATGCAACATTGGTGTTATTGACATATGGGCAGGAGGAGCAAAATTTACCCTCAAGGTTCTTTTGGTGAGTCTAATAATCAAATAGACATGAGACAGTTTAGCAAGAAAAAATAACAAAATTTAATACATACATATGTATGGAGCCCCCCATACACCAGAGAATCAAAGCCCACATAGAGGACAGGTTCAGAAATATAAAGGAGGACTGAGATACATAAGACATGCTCAGCTAAGGATGAAGTAATGTTACCTTGGGGGGGGGGCTTCAAAGGGTCCTTACAGGATGATAAGAACAGTGTTTAGTAAATATAAGTTTGTCCTGACCTATAGATAGGTCAGAAGAAGTTATCTCTGATAATCTCTTATGGGCAAGGCCCCTAACAAATTCTTCTAGGTTGTGGGGAGGGGCAGAAGTTTCTCATCAGCCTGTGGCTAAAGTTACCTTCAGCTCAAAGTAATCTGCACTCCATGGAAGCACATTTTTGGGTGGCTCATTCTGAACTGCACACATACAAGTATTGTTTCTGAAATATCTGTTATTTTAATCTCAATAATACAGAAATCCTTTACTCGGTTTCCCCCAATGGTAACATTTTACAAAATTATAATACAATCTCATGACCTGGATACCGATTTTGATGCAATTTTCCCCAGTTTTACTTGTACTCGTATGTCTATGCAGGTGTATTTACTTCTGTGCAATGGTAGCACATTGGTAGACCTGTGTATCTACCGGCACAGTCAAGACAAGAACAGTTCTTCCAGTCTATGCAGGTGTATTTACTTCTGTGCAATGGTAGCACATTGGTAGACCTGTGTATCTACCGGCACAGTCAAGACAAGAACAGTTCTTCCAGTCTATGCAGGTGTATTTACTTCTGTGCAATGGTAGCACATTGGTAGACCTGTGTATCTACCGGCACAGTCAAGACAAGAACAGTTCTTCCAAAACATGAGTTCTCGCTTTGGCTGTATAACTACTACATCCGCCACCCTTCTTCAGCTTTACCCCACATTCATAAGCCCAGGCTACTGTATTTATTTTCATAACCAAATTTACTTATGGTCAGAACTACTGATTTTAATACTATGACTGATGTAGCTTCATTTTAAATAAATTTAATATAAATTTGCATAAAATAGGCACAAATTTAAAAAAAACATTTAAAAATTATAAGAAAGGTATTATGGGAATATAGAAAATATACTTGTTGTAAAAATCTATGAAGTTTGGAAAATGCTGGGATTGGTGACAATATGAAGATAATGGATGACCTATGATGGGAAAATGACTAGAGTCAGAGCACACGATATGTACATGGTCATTAGGTCAACAGTGGTTCTCACGCTTTGTTGTACATGAGCACATATCAAAGTCTCCTGAAAAGACCTGCTAAACACTGGTTGCTAGGCTCCATCCACAGAGTTTCTGGGTCTAAAGTGGGTCTGAAGTTGGGTTTCAGAATTTCCCTTCCTAAAAAGTTCCCAGGGGAGGCTAACCTGCTAGTCCAGCTTTGAGGACCACAGGAATAGAGAGCAGGGCATATGCTGAAGGCTGAGCCTGTGAAATAGGGATTCTCATGAAAGAAGATGCCTGGATGAGGGCTCTTTATTTTATAGGCAATGTGAAGCCATTGTAGCTTTCGGAGTGGAAGACCACATGACTAAAGCAGACTTCAAGAAGAATAATGTAGTGATAATTGAGCTAAATAATTTAAAAGTGAAGAAAACAATATAGAAACAGCCCTGGCTGGTGTGGGTCAGTGGTTCCAGTGCTGTCCTGTGAATTAAAGCAACGCTGCTTTGATCCCCATTCTCAGGCACATGCTTGGGTTGCTGGCCAGGTCCCCAGTAGGGGGCATGCTAGACACAACCCCACATTGATGTTTCTCTCCTCTTTCTCCCTCCCTTCCCCTCTGTCTAAAAATAAATACATACATAAATCTTTAAAAAATACATAAAGGATAAAGATATTTTTAAAAATACAGAAATAGTGTAGGACTAGTTAAGATTTAAACATGGTGGCAAAGAAAGTATTTAGGTGAGAACAGACAGAAACCTAGAATCCTAATTAAAGAAGAGAGACCTAGTTAGAAGGTATGTGTGTAGAATACAGGTTTATATTGACCAAATCCTTTTTTACTCATTAAGTTCTGTGTCCTCATTTCCTAAAGAAGAATCTTTTCAGAAGGAAACATGTCCAAGTCCACCTAACCTTGTTAAGTTGTAATCTTAGCCCATTCCTTATATCTTGTTGAGAATGACTGCTGAAGCTCCTCACGAATATGAAAACTATGATTTGCATTTAAACTATGACTAAATTATAAATATTATCTGGCTTAACTGGCGTTTGGTAGTCTTGAGCTAAGTCTTCAAAACATAAATTCCACAGTAGTCAGTTTTTCTTGCTTCTCTCTCTTTGTCATCCTTATCTCTGTTTTCTATTTTCTTTTTATTTTTCTACCAATGTTGTCAAGTAGACAGGTTCTTTCATCAAAAACAATTGTATTTTTAAGGGCAAACTGAATGCCAAAGAACAAAAGTTAGAGATGACACTGTTTTAGATTACACCGAAGAAAGATTTTCAAGGAATTTAAAACACTATGCTTTAAAGAAGTGACAACCCCTTTTGCTCTCCCTTGTAAATTCAAAGTTCAACACAAGCATTCGATCTTCTTGACCAACCACTTATATGTCTTATCTTGTCCAGGATTTCTGAGAGGTCTGGGACACAGTTTGGGATCCTTGGTTATGTACCTAAGTCAGTTACTGAATTTACATCCTGCCAAAGAAAACTCTTAATTTGCCCTTGTGCTATTTTTCTGAGCAAAAGTGATCAAAGAAATTAAGATTTATAAAAGTGACTTGTGTCATAGACAGTAGAAAATGAATAGAAATTAGACATCACTCAGCAAGAGCTATCCACAAGCACAGAAAACACAGGACGCCTCATTATGGAAATAACTCTGTGGTCTGCCTCAGGTAGCTGTGCTTTTTTTCTGTGCGTTCTATAAAATTCAAATACAAATATCAAGCTGGAATGTCTTTCAGAAAAGCAGTGTTATTTAGAATTTATATATATAAACTCAAGAACCATCCCTCAGGGGAAGAAAGACTCAAGCTTGCACTGCTGCATGGATAAAATGAAAGGCTATCTAAAAGGCTAGGACTGCGGGACATAGAAGTACTAATGCAAACTCAGGGGAAAGCATTGGATCTGGAAGTAGGCAAATCTCACAAGCTGATAGTGACTGCGGATTTTCTTAATGGGATCATCTCAAATTTGATCACAGTCTTGTAATAAATGTGGGTTTTGAAATAATTTTAAGACCTTCTTTAGATACCTTTGATTGAGCCATGGGAAGGGGCAATGTCAGAAGACAGAGGAAGTAGCAGGATATGAAAACTAAGTACTACTGTTAATTTTGTTCACATTCTGCTAGGTTCAGATGCATAGGTAATGGTTCACATACTGGATCAAAAGCTGGTTTTCATGCTCTTTTTGTGAACCAACTACAATTTTTCAAAGAGGACAGAAACAAATACATTTATTTAACTTGTTCCCTCTTTGGTAAACTGAAACAATTTTACTTAGTGGGCTGGTCTCTGGGAAGTTTAGTAAATTGTGAAAATAGAGCATCGAATCTAGGGGTATTATAAAGATTAGTGCAAAGGTAGGGAGGGGCCAGGCCCATATTCCCGTAGCTTTCACCTAAATGCCTGGCACACTTGTTCAAATTTATACTTAGTTTACATTACAAGTAAAACATAATCAGTGATTGGCTCTCTTTATGTTAATTCCTTCATTTTCAGTGAGTTATTTTGGTTGTCTTTAACCCTATCCTGTGAATAGCTAACTTCACCACTTGACGGGAATTGCTTTACAACTTCAGTGCCTTTACCCTTTAGTACGTGCTGGGTTTCTGACTCTGGGGTTTGCTACTATACTATTATTTTTTAAAGTCTTTCATTCTTAATTGTGGTCCTCATTTTTCCCCCAATCAAGAATAAGAATTTGAACACAGGTAGAGTTGACCACATTGAGGGGCCTGATTTTTATGTAATATTTAAAAATATTCTTATTTAAACTGATATATAAAAACAGAATTTCAACATATCCATCTCTAGGGAGACACATAGTAGCTATAAGTTCAGCTCTTTGAAACCATTTGTTAAGTGTGCTTGATAAGCTTAGAATTCAAACAAGGGAGTTAGTAATTTTGTTCACATTTTTAAATAAGCTGCCGCCAACAAAACATGTGGATGACAATGCAGATTGACTCCAAGACCAGGAGTGTTTGTCTTAGGATGATACATAGACAGGTCCTCCTTCTCAATAATTTGAAGGTGCCCGTTTGGATTCATTCCAAGAGCCATTACCTACGTTTAGACTTTGCTTTTTATTTGGCTTATAGCTCTGGTCATATTGTTGTATATAAAATCACCCACAATAGTGGCTTAAAACAAAAACAACAACTATTTTGCTCTTAAATCCAAGGTGATAGGGCTCAGCTAGGCAATCCTTTCTTGGGATTGCACTCAGTTTGAATCAGATGGTTTGCAGGGGTATGGTCTTCTTTGAAGGTTTCCTCACTAGCACTTCTGGTGACTGGACTGAGGAGATTCAAATATATGTGGCTCCTTAGCCATCTCTTCCTTTCTCTATGTGGTCTCATCGCGGTTCTCCTTTGATGGTGGCCTCAGGCTAGCCAGACATCTTCCATGTATACTGTTTTATAGAGAGTGGTATACAGGTGAGACAACAGCTCTTCACTCCCACCTAGAGGAGAAGCATAACTTTTTTTTTCTAGATAGCAGTGCCTTGTTTCAGCTCCTGGAATGACCAGCCTGGAGGAAGGGCAAGCATGAGCCAGACTGGAATGCTTGTCATCACAAGCATTGCCTTGTGTGGCCCCCAGGGACAAAATTAAAAGTTTCCTAAAGTACAAGGAAGCCAGATGAGGCATTTACATTGATTTTTACGTCTAGCTTCTTAAGGGGTTTTGCCGCGAGGTCTTCTTTCAATTCATAGCCCAAATGGAATTACAAGACACAAGTAAAAACAGAGCAAGGAAAACAGCCAGTCCACCAGCATGGAAGTCAGACACATTTGCGAATATGTTTTTGTCTGGCAGGCATCCTGGCTTGGATTATAATGCTAATAAAACAAAACAAAAACAAACAAAAAACAGGCTAAGTGTAGCCTACTGCAGTTTCTCTGGGGAGATTGTCTCTGTCTTTTCACTGCATGGAAAAACTGCCAACCTTCTTTAGTGTCAGGCCACCTCAAACAAGACAGATTTTAACATACAATTACAGGTAGAGGGCCAAGGCATTTGCCCGAGGGAATGTGAGCTACTTACTCTAACAGAAGTTGTGTCCTTCCTGGTGTAGCTCAGTGGATTGTGTGTGGGCCTGGGAAGCAAAGGGTTGCCTGTTCAATTCCCAGTCAGGGCTCATGCCTGGGTTGTGGGCCCGGTCCCCAGTAGGCAACTTACACATTAATGTTTCTCTCCCTCTCTTTCTCCTTCTCTTTTCCCTCTCTAAAAATAAATAAATAAAGTCTTAAAAAAATAAAAGAAGTTATACGTTTTCCAATGAAAACAGAAATAGTGAAAACAGAAATAGATGGCAGAAAGGGCCAAAGTTTTCCTCTTTGTTAGCTGACTTTAACTAATTTCTGGACCACTGTCCCAAACCGTCAACAGATCTTTTTCACTCCACGGTTAAATTTTATATCTATCTATTCTATTATTTTTGGTGCTATTGAAAAAGAGATTATTTTTTCTTAATTTCATTTTCTGATAGTTTGCTGTTAGTACACAGAAAAAAATTTCATAAACCAGACTGATTTGTGTAATGGTGAGTTTTATGTGTCAACTTAGCTGCTGGGTATTCCAATCAAGCACTACAGTGAGAGTTGCTGTACAGGCAGTTGGAAGGTAGGGCAAAAACCACACTTAGTTGACCTCAGGTAGAGAAGATTGTCCTCGATAATGTTGGTGGGCCTCATTCAAGCAGTTGAAGAGCCTGAAGAGTGAAACTGAGGCAATCCTGAGAAAGAAGAAATTCTTCTTTCAAGGTGCAGCTTCAGCTCCTGCCCCAGAGTTTCCAGACTGTTTGTCTACAGATTTCAAACTTGCCAGCCCCCGCAATAGCTTAAAGCATTTCTTTGAAATAAGTCTCTATATCTATCTATATATCTTCCTGGTTCTGTTTCTCTGGAGAACCTTGACTAATAGAATTTATAATAGAGTGATCATATAATTTATCATTCAAACTGATAGACTTTTGAGTGTGAAAGGGGCACTATTAATAATTATGCCAGGAGACCGGCATAAAGCAGAGCTTTGCCATGATAGAGGGTTCCCCTAGGTAAAATAAATCTTATCCACCCAGAGCTATCAAAGTAATCCAATTGAGAAAAGGGGTGTTTCTGTTTTTGTTTTATTCTTAAGGGAATCTAATTAGTTAACCACAAATATTATGAACCGAGGTAAAGAAACAAATCACTCCATAATTTGGAGAGAAACCACCTATTGGCATTGTAGAAAGCATTTCCCCACTCTTTTGACATTTTGTAAAGGTCAAAAGTTTGGAATCCTACCATTATTTTGCATTTGAAAAGTAATGAATCAAAGGGTAAATCAGAATCCACCTAAATAATGGCAGGCATTTAGATCTGATGGACGGTCTTCATGCACTTGTGCAATTACCCAAGTTAAACACTCCTCACTGAAGCCACATTCAAGTCTGTTATCTTTGACAAAAGCAGCTTCTATGTGACTACTAACTGGCTGAGAAGAAAGAAAAAATATTTTGTGAATCTGAATGCTGTTAAAAGTTTTATTTACTCTGTATTTTTGTGAGACTGTCAACTCTAAATAACTTTGGCAATTGGGAAATATAGTTAGTCATTGCCAATCAGAATGTGTATCTATACACATTTTTTTAAAGAAAACCTAGTAAATAAAATTCTGGAATCCTGTTTTTCACTCAGAAGAATTTGACTAAGAATGAACACACTCATGACTGGGACCTCTCAATATCTAACTACATCTGCTATACTGATGAGAGCTGTAGCTTGGTATATTATTGCCAAAATCTCTGGCAGTAATACAAGAAATTACATGACAAGTAAACAATTTTAACTTCATGTACAGCTTAAAGTGAATGTAATCAAGCATTCTGGAAAATACCAATTAATAGAGTTGACCTTTATTTGAAGTCAAACAGTGATACTGTGATACTTCACACTCATTCCCCCTTTCCAGCATTCTATACTACGAAGCTTCAGTGATTTATTGGAAAAGATTCATCCATGCCTTCTCATGGGAATTTTTGGGAGGAAGCTTAAACACCAAAAAGACAAAGAGAATGATAGAGACAGAGAGAGAGTTTATCCAAGAAATTAAGATTATATTTTATAGGTAAATTTCAGTTCAAAAGACTTTAATTAAACATGAAGTAATAGAAAATGTCATCCAATATATATTTATGATGGCTAGTCTGTATAAAGGAGTGGTGGCATATTTAACTTATTGATTAGTCAATCTTAAAAGGACACAGACACAGCTAGTGACATTTTCAAATTCTCTTACGTATTATATATATTCTAACGTACTCTTTCATAGGGTCTCACTTGGAAATCTGTACTTAGGGAAACCAACTTCACATGTGCTAATTGAGTTTAACACTGATAGTAGCTGAAGACATGATATAGAACTGTGATATTTTCAGATTATTGACAAAATATTATAGTTTTAAGAGAGGGCTCTCGTTGGTCAATAAATTATCAACTGAATAAAAATTGCATGTCCAGGGACCAGACTACAAAATCAATGAAATTATAAGACAATAGCAAGTTAAAGCGAATGTGAGGATAATTTTATTTAAATGAAATTTGATTAGAACTATAATAATCATATACCATGAACAGATAAAGGTCATTATTTAACTTGAAGTCGTGTTTCTAATTTAGTGTTATCACTAATATGATGTCTTTAGGAACTTTGGGGATTCTTTTGCTTTTAAATGTTTCTAACTATATACATGCACACTTTATTTATACATGACTCTGCATGGTAAGTTATTCAACTGTAGGCTAGAGACAGTTTGTTCTTGTCCTATGACCATCCAGCTGTGTCATATTTAGTCTAAAACAAATATTTAACTCTACATTTTTCATGTCCCCAATATTAAAATCTATACCCAGCGAGGACCTACCTGACTTCAAGTATGCATGTTTGTATGCGTTTTTGAATGCACAAATATTTTATAGAACAAGGCACTTGTAAGTAATGAGTTTAGGTGAAGTGATTTGAAGTGAGTGATATGTCATTAAATAAATAATGGTTAATTACAGTTTCATGAAGGGAAAAAACATGATATGATAAGAAGAATAACAAATTTACAAGTACAAACACGCAAAGTTTTAAATGGTGCCTTATTAAGTATACACAATACAAGGCATATGGATTTAAAAGGGAAGAATTAATTACTGAACTTTTTTAATTTCCTAGTTTTTATTGTCTGGAGTCACACTATGTAATTGTAATTTCATATTAGCTTTGGTTAACTTATTAAAGAAGCACTGTCTGAATTTATCTACATGAAAATTAATAAATTTGTATATGCATGTATGTATACACACAGAAAAATATATTTGTAAAATTTAAAAACCACATTTGAGTGATGATAAAAAAAACATTAAGGTTAAAACACAGAGAGAAAGAGAAAGTAAAAGCAACCAATTGAAAAATGCTACAACAACCTAATGAAGTGTGTATAAGTATAAATTTGGTGGTAATGTGTACTGTGATAAAATAAAAATATTACAAAAATAAAAGTTTTATGCAATAATTCTTAATATTACTTACGGCATACTTATTTTTATTTTCATATCTTAAAATGAAAACTTCAGTTACCCAGATTTTTTTTTTTTAAGGATCAATTAATATATAGGGGAAAATGCCACAAAGAAAAGTTAACAGAAAAGCTACTTCTCTGAAAAAAAATATAAAGTGGGAAGATCGCTCACAAGAGAAATTATAAAGACAAAAAAATTACCCCTGGCCAGTGTGGCTCAGTTGGTTGGGCATCACCGGGCAAACCAATAGGCCACCAGTTCAATTCCTGGTCAGGGTACATGCCTGGGGTGCAGGATCTGTGCTCAGCTCCTGGTCGGGGCACTGGCAGAAGGAAGCCCGTCTATGTTTCTCTCACACATCGATGTTTCTCTCCCTCTCTTTCTCCCTCCCATCCCCTTTCTCTAGAATAAAATAGAAAATATTTTTAAAAAGAAAAGAAAAAATAAGAGTATATTACATTTAAAATCCACAAAAATATGGTTTTAGATTTGGAATAAAGATGTTATAAGAAAATAACATACATAAAACAGTATTTTGAAAATATGTATCAAATGGATAATTTTATGATATAGTTAATTAAAAATAGTTAACAAGGTCCTGGCTGGGTAGCTCAGTTGGTTAGGGCCTTGGGTTATGTCAAGGTCGAGGGTTTGATCCAATGTCAGGG
The DNA here is from genome assembly GCA_007922815.1 of Macrotus californicus. Lineage (NCBI taxonomy): Eukaryota > Metazoa > Chordata > Mammalia > Chiroptera > Phyllostomidae > Macrotus > Macrotus californicus. The sequence goes on from VMDR010029621.1 coordinate 11,062, forward strand.
CACATACAAGATTCAAACAATACATGCATAAAAAAGTGCAACAACAAATTGATCTCTCTCTCTCTCTCTCTCTCTCTCCCCCTCCCACCAAATAAATAAATGAATAAATAATAAAATAATTAATGAAAAGACAGAATATTTTAATACCATGAGAGTCAAAATTTTTAAATGGTCAGAAACATAGCACAAAGACCAGTCCATCTGGCTTACTAGATAATTCTTTCAAATCTTCAAGAAAAAAAATAAAATAAAACCCTTATGCTCTTTTTAAATCATTCTAGGAAACAGAAATATTTGCTAAACACATCAGTTCGTTTTGCAGAACTAGCATAACACTGATACCAAAATCTCGTGATTATTAGCACTCATTTCTTCACCCTGTTTCCTTCTCGCAACTCACACAAAGAACCACACACAGATGCTGCAGAGATAACACCACAAGAGAGCATAGGTGGGTGGCTATATAATTTTGGAAGAGGAGAAGATTGATTTCTAGAATGATCCATGCAGACAGAATATGAAATTTAGGGAATAAAGCATCTGCATAGTTTCTTAAAAAACACAAATGAAAATTCATCAAAATATTAGTTTTAGTATGTGTAAAAGAATGCATGTATTTGCTAAAAATGGGCCAACCTCTTCCACTCCACGTAGTTCCAGCACAGGCCCTCCATGTCTCCACGTCGTCTTTGATGCCAATTTTCCTTGACACGAAAGCTCTGAATTATAGCTGCTTGGGGCACACAAAGACTGTTACCTCAGATCTCTGGAGGTAAGACCAAGATATCTTTCATATTTGTTTAAAAGTATTTTCATGACTGTTGGCTGGATTTTTCTTAAACAGTTTTAGAGAAGTAGAAAGGTCATCACCTGATCACTAAATAGTCACAAAAGCTGCAGACACTTGCTTTATATGAGTAAAATGGTTCTCCATTTTTGGCATTCAAGTAACTCGAATACTTTGCAGTTCTACCTTGTAATTGAGTGTGTTAGTTTTTATCTGAAATGTATTTTAAATGACTTAAATGTGTACTTGTTTATCGATGCCTTTCAAAGGAGCGCTGAAGTGAGACTGGAAGAGAAAAGGAGCAGGGTCAGTGACTGTGTGCATTCTAAATATATTCTAAAATTCCATTCTCCTCACCTAGCTCCTCAAAGTTGGCGTAACAGCTGACTTCAACTACCTCCTTTCCCTGTTCATAATATTCATTCACCAAGCTATTAAAGTCTCACCAGCCCCAAATTTTGTCCTGCCTTCTTTCCACTGGTTCAGTTCTTTGTCATTTGGATCACTGTCAGAGGTCCTTTCAGATCCCCCAATTACCTCTTAAGTATCAGAGGAGAACAGGGAACCTCAAAACCTCCTTAGGGTCTGAGGGCAGGAGGAGTAAAAACAAAAAGTAATTATTTGATTTCCATCACTATTATAAGTGTCATGCTTAATACAATGAATGATACTTTCCAAAAGAAGATAAAAAATTTATTGAAATGCAATACATTATTTCAGATGGATTAATGGTAATGGAATTGATGTGGTAAAAATGTTACATTATCATAAAGAATATCTGCTATATTTTAAAGAAATCGGAAGTAATTTGCCCAAAAGTAGAGA
>VMDR010029622.1:0-12672 GCA_007922815.1 Macrotus californicus
CTACCAAATCACTTGTATCTTATAATTCATTTATGTACACTCAAACATTTTAATATTTAAAGCCAAGTGACTTTTAACATATATTACAATCAAATTTTCAAAATTTTAAAGAAGTTACAATATCAGGATTTCTCTTCACATTTTTCTATAGTGTGTTTCACCCACTCTGTCTTCATCTTTTCTCTTCCAGCAAATAGTTGATAAATGACAACTATACACTAAACAATATAGTAGCTGACAAAGGAATTGTCACTAGTTATTCCTTGCTGTATAACAAATTAACACAAAATCAATGGTATACTCAAATATTTATATTAGTGTTTCTGAGGGTCAGAAGTTCAAGAGCAATTCCCGGGTGATTCCGGTTTAAGGTCTCTCATAAGGCTGAAGTCAAGACATTAGCTGGAGCTTCAGTCACTTTAAGACTTGTCTGGAGTAGGTGACACACTACAAAGTCAGCTCAGTCACAGCTGTCAGAAAGACGCTTTAGTTTGTCACTGGTTATTGATATCCTCAAAACGTGGATTCCATAGGGTTGTTAGAATGACTAAATCACACGCTGGTAGTGTATCCAAAGCATGCACATACTTTGAGAGTCAAAATTACATTGACAAAATTACCATCAGTTCACATTGTCCCTTTCAGTCCAGGCTGGCAGTGATTCCACCAATATAATTATTTTAAAAGTGCTGGATCTCTTGTCGACTGTAATGTTCCAAAATCACACCGACAAATCTCTTGGATACACGTCCTTTGCACTTTAGACTTTTGCAGATGTGCAATTTCCTTAAGCTTCTTAGTGCCTCTATTATTTAATTTAGAGGATCTGTAGGGCACACCCTTAAAATCTTTAGAAAACCTTTTTTTTCCTGACTGAATGGTAGTCTGAGGCTTCACCTGAGTACTTAAGGAGGTCTTAACAAATACTGTGCAGTCCCAAAATTTCTTCCATCTGGAGAGCATGTTTTCTTGGCAGTGTTTGCTACCTGGAGTGGCGGAGAATTTTCAAAACAATCAAATACTTGTGTCTTTGTGTTTAATAATATTTACTTCGTTCACCTCTCCCTTTTCACCTTTTACCATAAACATCAAGAAGAAATCAGGTGACATCTTCAACACGTGGTCTGGAAAGCTCCATAGCTAGATCTCCTCATTCGTTAGGTGCATTTTCTACTTTCCACCTTTTTTGCAGGCATTGTTGTTGCTTCACTTTTTATTTCTACATCAAAGACCCCCTTTCCTCTCAGTTTCAGTAAGATATTAATAACTTTATTTTCAGCCATGGGGCACAATTCTGAAATTGTCATCATTCTTTCACATCGAGTCTCTTCAAAGCTTTAAAAACCTTTGCTACTTTTCAAAGTCCTTACAGTTTTATCTATTGCTCAGTTTCAATGAGCTTACATGTCAGTCAATGCAGGCTGATGAACCACTTCCAGGTTCCAAAATTCGCATTGAGTATGACCTAGCCCACAGGAGTCATGCTCTGTAATTTTAACTGCATTCTATTTGTTGGAAGAGAGTCATAAAGAACAGCCCACACTCAAGGGAGGGGAATCTAAACTCATGCTTTGGAAGGAAGAGTGTCAAATTATTTGATTTGTGGTCATATTATGAAATACTGCAAGAAGGAAAAAATGAGTAATACATATCCTTTTATGTCAAGGCTTTTATAACTAGTAAAAGTAAAAAATACATAACTAAGCATGATACACTATAAAATATAGATTTATGTGAACTAATTTTTTAGATACAGAGAACAAGGAATAACACACTTAGGTAGTATGGATGAGTTTGTGAACTTTAAGGGTGAATAGCAATTCATAGTTCAGAGAAGTTGGAAAACATTATTCTACGCAGAGGACAGCATGAGAGAATGCTGAGATACATGAGGAACATGGACAGTCTGGAAATGGTGCTAAGTCCATGAGAGATAGTTCTTGCATAAGAACTTGCAAGCAGTAGGGAGTCAAAGGATTTGGTGGTAGCTAGTGTCCAGTTGTTAAGAGAATTATACTTACTATGATTAGGTGTTTGAACTCAAAATCCAAAGAAGACTGACTTTACAAGCATGACATTTCTTTGAAGTTTCATACTTTATTGTAAAATTCATATGACATTTCATGCTACTCTATAATAAATCAGTATTTTTTAAAATTTAAAATGTTTACCCAAACCTTAAGTAAACTTGCCATTCCTGGGATAGGCGCAATTGTTTATGCCCTGGTTTCATATACAGTTCCCAGCTTGCCTAGTAGTCAGTCCTCGAACAATCCAGATAAAGACGAACTCTGTGGCCCAGTGGGCAGTGATGAGACATGATGAGATTGTTTTAGAAAGGGCATCATAATAAGATCTGTGTTTGAGAAAGCTAGCTGTGGGGATAATGAAGACTACAGTCCACATTTTAGGAAATTAGGAAGGACAGCTGAAAATCATTGTTAAGAGATGATTGATGTTTGAACAGTAACAGTGTAACTTGAGAGAAGGAACAGCTTTGAGAGAGTTTACAGAATAAGGCCGCTTCTTGGAATTAACTGAATTACTGGTATTACATTACATGTCTGTTTTCAAACAGCTGGCTCAAGTAACTATATGCATGGCATGCGTTTCTCCTGGGGAGCCATGCGTTCACTTCGAGGTCCATCTTGCCATGACTGCCACGGCGGAGAGAGAGCTGCTTGTAAGACAACACAGTCAGGGCACACTCTACTCCAGAGATCCTCTTTGCTTGTCAATAATGACTAGCTATTTCCACAGCAAGACCAAAATAAGTTTGACCAAATGACCTTATCTTTCTTTATTTACTTTGCCAGGAAGACTAAAGGGTAAAATTTGTGAGCTTTAAACTGCTGTGAGGTAGAGGAGGCCAAAAACTGGTTCAGATATTACATGCTATGTCTATATAGACTCCTCAATCCACGAGTAAGTTTTCAAAAAAAAAAAAAAGGAACTAAAAGATTTACATTGCTAACACTCCATTTTCAAATAAAAATGTCATCTTTTTCCAATAAATTAAAATAGATATTAGTTACATGAAAAAAAACAGCCTTCCTTCTAACCCCATTTCTTCAACTTCAGCAGTTCACTCCTGGCCCCGGGAGAACTCAGGTAAACAATAAAATCTGTCTCCCACAGACCCAGTTTCTGATGTGACAGAGAAAAAAACAGGGAGACTGCTGCTCGGAATCCTGGTTTTTAAGAGAGAGACATAAATCATGTATACTGAAAAGATGCGGATGTTTAAATGCCTTACTTATCTTCCATTAACAGTCAATTAGCCCGAGGAGAAAACTTAGTAGACGGTGTGGGAGGGATTGTCAGAATGCTTACCAGAGGCGGATCAAACAGCTATAATGATCTCTGTGCCAAGATGCCTCCTACTCCCCAAATCCCCAAGAAATCTCAACAGTCCCTGAGTTAAGCAGATGTGTTTCTATATGCTTAAAGCAGAGAGAAAGAAGGGGAAAAAAAAGAACAGAACTAGCAACTTGGAAAGAATTCACTTAGGGAGGAAGAACCAACTTGAAACATTTGAGAATGGAAAACAGCTAAAACCACGCCAGAGAGAGGTCTGCTGTAACAGTGGCTTCAAGTCCTAATTAGAGTCAGGGCGATGGTGCTGTCCCTTACAGACCTTGCAGGAGGGTAGAGAGGAGCCCGTAAAAATGAAGATATGTTAATAGGTGCAATGGAGATTTTCCTTGAGAATTCCATTTTAACACAATTTATAATGAGACCAGAAAATGTGAGTCAGGAAAAAAAACAGGAATTGGTGTATTGAAGTTAAATATTCAACTTTTCACAGAAGACAGGTTTTCCTAAATAGTACACCAGTATATATCTTAAGTTATTAAATTCTTATACTGTATAATAACTTTAATAACCTGATATTGTCCTCCTATCCCCACTTCAGAATATTACTTACTAGGAATTAGGAGAGCATGGAGCAGGGTATAAGACTGAGTCTTTGGAATTAATTGAATTATTTATGTTATTACATGTTTGTTTTCAAAAAAACTGGCTCAGATACCTCTGTGCACAGGATGAATTTCTCCCACATATGGAGCAGGGGTTAAGAGCTCTAGCTCTGGAGAGGCTTGAAAGTTAACGGCATGTTCTTTAAGTTGTGTAGGATCTTTAAATGAACCACTGACAATTTAAATGATTTTTTATTTTGAAATAATTATAGATTTACAGAGAGTCACAGAAGAATGTCAAAGGAGGTCCAGCTGACCATGTATCAAGCCTTCGCCAACACTGACCTACGGCATGACAAGAGCGCAGCATCAAAGCCAGGCAGTTACCGCTAGAAGCATTCAAAGTTTACTCATTGTTCAGCAGCTGAACATGCACTCATTTGCATGTGTGCGTTGTGTGAATTTCTGGGCAAGTTTATGATGTGCATTTTCATGTAACTACCACAACCATCAAGTTAGCAGAACTGGACCATCACCACGGGTATTAGCCCTTATAGCTACCCCACCTCCTTTGCTCTATCCTTTATCCCTGCCTGCCACTCATCTTTTTCTCATCTCCAATACATCGGGGAAGAAAAATTTCTTCTCTGCCTTTCTAGATTCTTTTGGCTGGTTTAAAAATTAAGTTGACATGAAACAGATTAGCAGGAGAAAATCAAATTTTACTTCAAGTGTCCAGGGGCTCCATCGGAAATATGAGGCCCACAGGCAGTTGCGCCATCGGGGCTTCTGTGCCATTACGAACTAAAGAGAGGGGGCAGGGTCCTGGGACTCCAGCTGTGAGGAAGACAATACACACGGAAGTGGAAACAAGTTTTTGGTAAACGAATGTCAGCTACGCCATTCAGAGGAACAGTGAGGACTTTAGTTTGAGGCCCTGACGAGTATGCCCTACCACACTTAGCCCATATTTCTTGTAGACATCTCTGGTGATAGTGCTCTTCCTGGGCCAGGGTCTTTATCTGTATTCTTTTAGGCAGTTAAGGGAGACTAACAGCTCTTCCTGAGCCATCTGGGCCCCGATATGCTCCAGCTCAAAATAATCCATACGCTAGGGTGACACCTTCTGGGGACATTCATTCTGAACCCTTACAGTTATTTCTTTATTTCAAGAATATTATAAATGAGATCAAATACATGTTACATTGTCATAAACCAATATATAATATATACACATATATTTTATACATATACAATATACGTAAAAGTGAATGTGAAGTTTGATTTTGTTTTCGCTAAGTGGAATTTCTTTGAGATTCATCTACATTGTTACATGTATCAGTAGCTTGTTCCTTTTATCTGCTAAGTAGTATTCCATGGTATGGGTATTTCACACATTATTTAACTATTCATCCACTGAAAGACATTTGGGCCTATTAAAAAGGAAGATCCTATGAACATCTGTCATCAAGTTTCTGTGTGACTCTAAGTTTTATTTCTCTGGGACAAATGCCCAAGAGAGCAAATGCAGTGTCGTTTTTAGTTTTTTTAAAAAAAACTGCCAAACTATTTTCCAGAGTAGCTGTACCATTTTACTTTCCAATATGATACAGTTTCTATACATTCTCACCTGCATTTGATGTTAAGAATATTCTACTCTTTTAATTTTAGTGTTCGGACAGGTTTGTAACATTATTTCATTGTGGTTTTAATTGTATTTCTCTAGTGGTTAATAATGTTGAACAATGTTTTCATGTGCTTATTTGATGTCTGTAAGTTTTCTTCAATGAAATATTTCTGTTTTTTTCCTGTGAAGGTGTTTAAAACAAGTCTCCCCAAAATACGCCACTTTGGCATGAGAATTATTTTGAGCTAAAAGCAATCAAAACCCAGCAGATTCCCATTACCACTCCCTCAGCTGCCTAAGAGGAAAGCCTTTGTTTTCCAAACACCTCTTGTCTTCCTGTGAAAGGCCTTCTCCGCTTTGTGTCATCAGACCGCTACCCTGTCTTTAGTTCTGGATGTTACACGAGTATCAGCCTTGATGTCCTGGCTGCCCTTTAAGTTCCCCTATGTTTGTAGTGCTCCCATTCATACATAACTAAATTTGCTTTTCTCCTCTTTATCTGTCTATGTTAATTTAAGTATTAGACCAGCCACAGAACCTAGAAGGGATGAAGGGAAGAAGCAAACATTTCCACCCCTACACCTATTTTCTAATTGAATTATTTGTCTTTTATATGTTGACTTTGAGAATTCTTTGTATATTCTAGATTAAATCTCTCTGTTGACAAGTTATTTGCAAATATTTTTCTCCCAATCTGTGATTTTTCTTTTCATTTTCTTAATAAGATCATTGGCAGGACAAATATTTCTATATTTGATAAAACCCAATTTATTACTTTTTGGTTTTATTGATGTGCTTTTGGTGTCAAGTTTGAGAATCCCTCGCTGAGTTCTAGATCCTGAAGATTTTCTCTATTTAAAAAAAAAAGTTTCATCCTCACCCAAGGACATCTTTTCATTGCTTACAGAGAGAGAAATATGGAGGTAAAAGAGAAACATCAATTGATTGCCCTTTTGTATGTGCCTCGAATGGGGATCGAACCTGCAACCCAGGCACGTGCCCTGACTGGTAGTCAAACCCCTGACCCTTTGGTCTATAGGACAATGTTACAACCAACTGAGCCACGTCTACCAGGACTTTCTATTTTCTTTCTAAGAGTTTATATTTTTATATTTTAAATTTAAATCTTTTATCCATTTTGAGTTAATGTTTTATTAAGGCGTGAGATCTAGGTAGAGGTTCTGTTTTCTTTTTAATGCCTTTATATATAAAATAGCTCCAACACAATTCCTTCCTCCATTGAATTGCTGTTGTAGTTTGTCAAAAATCAATTGAGTTTACTTGTGTGGATCTATTTCTGGTTACTCTATTCTGTTCCATTGATCTATGTAACTTTCTCTGTAATGGTGTTAAAATATTCATTTCACAATACTATACAGTACTGAGGCAGGATAGTAAGAAGCTAGAAAAATTCCTTGGCAAGAAGCATGGGGAAAGCAAGACAGACAACTCATTCAAACTGGCCCCATCCTGGACCCTGACTCACCTGTCTCCTTCCCCCTTGCACAGCCACTCCCATAAGTATTAAGCCCTCAGGACAATGAGGTTCTGATGAGTATCAAATAATCTTTGGAACAATGCCTCTAGTCTGTTGACAACAGACAGAATTTTGTTCAAACTAGAGATAACATCTAGGCTCAGTTGTGCTTTAGTTCCAGGCCCAGAAAAGCAGCAAAACCAGATGAAAGGATGCCATGGCTGGCATCAGAACCAGATGGAATGACCAATGTCCTTAAACCTTAGCACCAACAAATCAGTGGAGACCACAACCCTGACCCTTTATGTTCACTTTGACGAATCAACACGTTAAAATACACACCTGGAAAGATAATGAATGTTGTATTGAGATCCTCCCTTGAGAACTCCCCCCAAATTTCTGCTTTTAAAAAACAGATAAAAACCTGTAAGACAAAGGACCCAACGTGTTCTCTCCCTGGAGCATTCCTGCACTGTTCCCCCACCTCCTTCCTCAGGCCTGTATCTTTGCTGTCTTTCTCCTAAGTTCTAAGGGTCCCTACGAGACTTGCAACCAGGGGAGCAGTGGGCAGCAGCAGCTCATCCTGGCTAACCCCCTAAGCCTGTCTCCAGGGGCCCTTCTTTTGCCTCTGTAAGTTGTTTCCTGAGTATTGGATATTCAGCCCAGCTGGCTCACTTCTGCTCGGTGACTTTCTTTCTAAAGGGCCAAGACAGTTCTCAAGAGTAGCCTATTTGAATCTTCTCTTCAGTACACTTTCACTTTTCATGCTAATTAAGCTTCTCTTGCACTTGTGCTAGAGTTCTTGACTGGGAATTCTTTCTTTGCTGAACTCAAAACTGAGAGCTTACACTGCTGCTAACACCAGAACTACCATAACTATATCGTAAGTCTTAATATCAGAAAAAGTGATTCTACTTAATTGATTCTTCTGTAACAAAATTGCTGTGGATATTCTAGGGTCTTTCCTTTTACATACACATTTTAGATTAAACTTAGCTATGTCTTCAAAAACCTTGATGGAAATTTGATAGCAATTGCATTTAATTTATATGTTTCTCGTGCTGAATCTTCCAGTCCCTGAGCATGGATATATCTCTCCATTTCACTTGGTTGTGTGTATGATTTTTTTCTTTATAATCCTGGATTCAACTTGCTAAGATTTTGTGGATTTTTACTTCAAGGTTTAAGAGAGACATCTTTTCAGTAATTTTCTTTCTCTTTTTTTGCACTATCTCCTATCTGGTTTTTGCTCCTATCTGGTTTTGTAATGCTGGCCTCAGAAATTGAGGTGAAGAGTGTTTATTTAAATTTTTACAGACACATTAATCCCCATTTTTAAAATGAGGTTCACGATCTTTCCTTATCGGTAAAACAGGGATAATGAACTTTTAAGTTACTGAATTTTTATAAGAACAAATATTTCTAAAAATATTCATCTAGAACCTGGAATAGAGATGATGCTTGATGAGTGAAAGCCAGAGCTATTCATATTGATCTGGGACCTAAAATACAGATGGATAGAGCTGAACCTCAGCAATACCCCTCCCTCCAGTGCTCTGCTTTGGAGCTGCCTCTAAACTAAACCTCAGGTCACACCCATTTAGAAGCTGTACATACAATAACCATCATCTCATATCACAGTCTCCAGACCTCTCCATTAATATCCAATTAGACCTTCAAAAAATTAAAGAGAAATTAAGTAGTTTTTTTTTTTTGGCAAAAAGATAAGTCAGTATATCTAACGTAGAGACACCAGGATAAACTGACTGATTCTACAAAGACTGAAATTAGACCAACTTGAACAGCAATGTTAGAATGATATCAAGAGCAGAATAAAGAAATTCAGATTACAGACTCTTGTTATTAAAAGTGTGCTCTCTGTCCTGTGCCCAGCACATCACCATAACTGGGAAGTTAATTAGAAATAAAAATCTCAGGCCCCCATTTCACATTTATTGAATCAGTGTTTACATTTTAACAGAATCCACAGGCAACACCTATGCATATTATTGACTGAGGAAAAAAACACTCACAGACAACAGAAGACAGAAATAAAAAAAACATATATGTATTTAATTTAGCTTCTCCCACTTTCTTGATTATCTTCTGCTTGAGTTATGGCAACAGTGTTCTGTGGGCTTAGCTTAGGAAGAAAAGGAGAATGAGAAACTGATGAATTTACTGCTGAGCTATTTATAGCTTTTTTGGGTAAAGTTTGTGATTGTCACAATAAATAGTATTTGTGCCTTGAAACCTAAGTACCTCAGTTTTAAACTTTAAAGTCTTATTAAATTACTTGGCAAATACTTGCTTTTCTTATCTCCAAAAATATGAATGCAAGGAATGAAGTTATTCGCACTTTAGCTTAATACATGCCATTAAGTGGCACTGGCAGTCAGCAATTTCAAAAATGAGCTCCTTTTAGGTTCCCTATTCTTTTCACGAATGATGCATAACAAAGACAACTAAAGACAGTTGCAGGGAAGGAAAATAATTTTCCCTCTACTCATCGAGGTTCTTGGCTGAGCTCACTCTGTAATGAACAGATGTACAGGGGAAAAACAAGCAGAAGTTTAATAACTCGTTTACCTCCTGTGTACATGGGAAAGACTCAAGAAAACTGGGTAACTCCATGAAATGGCCCAACCCACCTTGCATATATTTCTAATGAGAGACAAAAGAAGATGTTGTGGGTTAGTTAGGGAGTCAGTTCTGAGATGTTATCAGGCAAAACATAGTAAAGGGTGTGGTGGTTATGCAGACTTAAGTGCATTCTCCATTGACCAGAGTCTCTAGAGAGATTTAGGCATCCTCCCCTTCCAGGTGCAGGTGGGAGAGCACTCTTACAAATGGAAATTTCCCTAGCACCTATTCATGTCCCTTATAAAAGGGAAACTGCTACTCGGTCTTCACAGCTTCTCCCAGGTCTGTTGTGTTTTAAATATAACCAGCTCAAAATTATCCTTACACAAATAGACATATTTTGCTCCTCTTTATAGCGTTGCAGACTGAAAAACATGTGAAGAGAAATATAAAGGTAAGATATTAACTGTAAGAAAGTGACATACATGGAGCCATTTAAAATGGCATCGGTGTAGCCATCCCAGAGGAGCTGTGTTTCTGATGCTGCTCCTGGAAACTTTGGACTGGGCCAAACTGCAAGCATTTTACGATTGTTTGTAAGTCAGAAGAGAAGTGGATGTCTCGGTCACAAGGACTGGTGCTCATGGACGGGCCAGTGCAAATAGAATCAGTGACCGGGCATGTACAGACAAGAACAGCTTAGCTGGTAAGCACCAATGGGGATGTTTTTCTTCACGTCATTATTCTTTTCTTTTTTCTCATAGAAAGCCCTTGCTCTCACCCTGTAATTGGGACACTATTTGGGTTTCCTCCTGAATCTATGCTTTCCGAATAAACACTTTGCCTCTTGAACTGGGTTATTGTTTTTTGTTTTCTTTTGAGGTTGACATTACATTTTCTGTGAAAGCCTCCAAAATATTGATCTAAGACTCTTACTTTTAAAAGACCTACGATTAAATTAATTCAATCACTATTGGCATGTTTTGTGAAGGAGCTACAATTAAAATGTATGAACTTAAAATTATATAAACTATTGCAGAATGAATTGCATTTTCCTACTGTATTTTCTATTTCAAGTATAAATTTGTCTAATTAAAGTGGAATTATTGCTCAGATTTTCCTTGCTCTTTTTTCCTTTTCAATGTACTTTGTTCACTCTAGTTTTACAATGGTCACCTTGAGAAATTAGAATTAGAGTAGCAAGGTTTCTCTAACCTTTTAAGCCAGAATGTTGATGGAATCAACTGGTTAAACTTTCAGACAAGTGAACACCTGAAACACTTCATCTCTCTCCTGTGCTGTTTGCATGTAGAGCATTAAGTGTCAATTCTTTAACTAAGTAGCAGGAACTTCGAAGTGGACTGTACCTCTGCAAACTCAACTATTTTGTTTTTAAAGTTATTTTTCTGTTCAGCAAGTCTAAAAGTGTCCAGTTCTGACTCCACACTATAGCTGCAAATGACCCTGAAAGTATTTGTGCAGCGGTATCACTCAGCATTTCCAGCCACAGCCTCAGTACATGCTGGGTATTGATGGGTTTTTAATACTAATGATATCTTTTCCATCCTGCGGGGAATCCAAATCATGCATCTAACTCTGCCTATGCTAGATCTCTCCCTTAACTAAAACAAGTAACTTACTCAAGTCCCAGTAGACTCCCTTTCAGAGACACAATACTTTCATCAGAATATTTAAGGATTGAGAACCCTGCACCTTGAGTTTAGCCTAATTTGTATCTTTCCTTAAATGCACACCTTGCAGTGAAAACAAAATGTGACAATAACACCTCAATGTTGTATAAAAGTATGCTAATTTTAATACTCTAGGCACTGCTTGGCTTATTTTTCACAAAACTTCAGGGTATTTGTATATTTTTTGTAATTGAAACTTAAGTTACTTAAATTCACTATATCCACAATTATCCTGTCTCCCCAATTTTCTTCTAGGCATGAGCCAATATTTTTAAAGAAATAAAAGCATCCATCCTATGTATTTCCCCACATGCCTGCTAAGAATAATGTAACTACAGAGTCTTGAGAGGCATAACAGAGGTTGTCTTTTGAAAAATTCAAGCAGCATTTTCTACATCAGATTGACATCCACACCAGACAAGAACCTGACCTGTCTGATCAGAAAGAGGTGGAGCCCAAACCCACCAGGCATCACACTCTGCTGATGAACAGTTTCAATGAATAGAAAGTATCTCTTTGTATCAAATGCTTCTTGTGCCTTTGATCACTGGTTCTTATCTATTAGAAGTAAAGTAAAAGTTATCATCTCTCTTCTGAACCACAGACCCTGAAATATTTTAAATTTTTATAGGTTACTCCCTCCAGGTTTAATACCTCTTATTTGTTATTTGACAGATCTTCAGTGCACAGAGTCCTGGGCACATAGTAGGTAGTTAACAAATAGTTGTTGGATGAATGACAGCTACTTTAGATCACAGAGACTGAAAATCAAATCCCCTTCCTATGCTTACTATGTTTCTATTTTATAAATTTGAGTTTGAGTCATCTGAAAATCCTTGGATTTTTCTGTGTTCTTTTTTCTAGTCATTTCCAATTATTCCAATAAAGAAGTCAGTATTTCACCCCCGGATGGGGTGGCTCAGTGGATTGAATGCTGGCCTGAGAACCAAAGGGTCGCTGGCTTGATTCCCAGTCAGGACACATGCCTGGGTTGTGGGCCAGGCCCCCAGGAAGGGTCGTGTGAGAGGCAACCACACATTGATGTTTCTCTCCCTCTCTTTCTTCCTCCCTTCCCCACTTTCTAAAAATAAAGAAATAAAATCGTCTTTAAAAAGTTTTAAAAAAAGAATTCAGTATTTCAGAGCATTAGCATGATTTTTGAACTGTGTCATTCTGGAATTTAATGGGCATACTTTTTATGCTTCATCAATATCATGATAACAATTTTAAACTGACCAACTGGAGAACAATGAGAAAATAGACTACTTATTACTTTCTCACTAACTAGTATTTAGCATAGCAGTCAGAATACATGTGACACTAACTAGTCATCAATGTTTTTCTTTTCCTTCCAATTGTGCCGTTGTATATATT